>PVIR01007926.1:17955-58827 GCA_004026965.1 Petromus typicus
TCTTCTACAGAATGGAGTACTACTCTGCCATAAAAAATGATAAGTTTGAATCATTTCTACTTAAATGGACATACCTTGAGGATATCCTCATAAGTGAAATAAATAGGTCACAGATAGGTACATATCACATCTTTTCTCTGATATGAGAAAATGAAGATGTAAATGAGTCCTAGCATTGTATGTTATATATTGTGAAATAAAAAACAATTTTAATTTATAAAAAGGACAAGGGGATAAGTATATTCAGAATGGGAAGGGGTGACATGAGAGGAATTAGTGGCAATGTAATTCTTATTGCAATACATTTTTTTTAAATTCAGCTTATATATTTATCACTTTTGGTACACTGATTATTTGGCCTCGATTAATTGGGTTCAAGTTTTCTGCTTAGTTTCAGTGATGATAAAATTTTTAGAAATGAACTTGACAGGATTAAGAGATACTTGTGGAGATGGTAAAAATTCTTTCTAGGTATGTCTGTCAGGGTATTTCCAGAAGAGGCCAGCTTGGGAATCAGTGGGCTGAATGAAGAGACTCACGTGAGCAGCGTCACCCAGTACCTTCAGGGTCAGGACAGAATCAAAAGAACTGGGGTGGGGGGGGGAGTCAGCTAGAGTGTTAGCAGAGCACACCGCTGGCTGTGCTGGGAGGTTATGGAGATGTGGACTTGGCTTGTCTCTGTGTCCCTGACCTTTTCCTCTGGCCCCTGTTCCCCTGCTCAGCTTCCTGTTTGCCACAAACTGAGCGTCTTCTTTCCGCCACATGCTCCCATCGTGGTATTTCTGCCTCGGGGCTGGCAAACCACAGACAGAATTCTCTCACATAACAAGCCAAACTGAATGTTTTCTGCTTTAAATTGTGTCAGGTGTTTTATCCAGGGATAAGAAAGCTGACTGATTTTGAGGGGGAAGGTTGACTTCTATCTCACTTTCTTCTAGAACTCAAATATCCATCTTTTCTTTCCCGGAGATATCAGCACTCCAGGTTCTGGGGAACTTTGAATCCTGAAAGTAATACTTATCACTTCTCAGGTTCTTGAACTGAATCCCTTCATCAGCTTTCCATGTCTTTAGCTTGCAAAAAACATTACAGGATGTCTTGGCCCTGCACAAGTCGATTCCCATAATAAATCCCCTCACATCTTTATTCCCAATTCACTCTGTTGTTTTTGTTTACTTCTTGGAGAACCCTAATAGTATTTTCTATCTGTAAGTAAATATAAAATAGCACATATGTCATAAGATGATAGGAGGATTCATGGAGATAAGTCTTAAGTAGAACTCTTCCTGTAGATAGAGTTCCTGGGAGCACTGTGAACCTTCAGCCAATGGGAGAGCATGTCCTTTGTGATCGCTATCAGAACTCATGGATTCCCTCGTCCAAGGAACCTGCACTCTGTGCTTTGGTTAGATATAAATCAAAGACACTTCAAATGCCAGCAAAACCACAAGGCTCAGAGGAAGAGTTGAGGAAAGATGATGAGGTGCTTGGTGAATGAAACCATCAAGAGAAAGAATAGTGAGACTAATCTGAGTTTGGAGATGCCCTTGGAGGTACTAACTGGGCAGCATGTGGAAGTGTCCCAAGTTCTAGGTCTTCACTTGGGTGTTGGTGACACAAGTACTTCTTGTTGGGGTGGCCCAGCCTGTATAACTGGGTTGAAAATAAACTGCAAAATAAGCACCTAGGAAAGGTAGTGACAAAGGGGCCATGGCTGTATTCAGAAGTGGACACTAGTTCTTGTTTCTCAGTCTTATGGAACAATCAGCCATCACTACATTTGGACTAATCCATCAATCAAATGTTGGTCTCTTTGGCTTTCACATAATGGAACCAACTTGACTCCTAGAAAGACCCACAGACCAGTTTCAAAACAAAGAATGTAGGAGCAAAGACCCCCAGCACATGACACCAACATCACACAGTATGTGCTGCCCCTCCATTTAGTTTACAGTATTAGCTAACACTTTGATGATGGCTTGGTCTGGATCTGAGAGGCACACAACACTGAACATAGGTGTTCTAGAACTAGTGAAAGAAACAACAAATGGATAAATGCATTTTGTTTTCAAGGACCTTGAAGCTTCCACTCTGTGTATAGTGATCTCTCTTCCTCCTCCACTCCTCCTGGCTCATTCTCTGCCTCTCCTCTCCCTCTCTCTGCCTCTCTGCCTCTCTCTCTCTCTCTCCCTCTCTCCCTCTCTCTCTCTCTCTCTCTCTCTCTCTCTCTCTCTGTATTGCTGTCTCTCACTGTGTCTGCATGTTCTTTCATACACACATTGGCCAAGAGCCCCCACCCACTGCCTCAGGCTACAAAAAGCTCTAAAACACTGTCCCTCCTGCTGTCCAGATGTCCTGGCAGAAAGCACCAATAGTTCTTTCTGCCAGGACAAGGACAGCCCCAGTTCCAACAAAGGATACTCCAGGCCCTTGGATGAGGCCAGACCCCCAGGGACTATCAGCACAGGCCTCTCTCCATGGTGGCTTTGGCTCTTTAGGTATCCCAGCCCCTCTGCAGATGAACCCCAGTGGTTGCAGTAGTTCCCCCAAAAAAAATTTGTGTAGAATCTCTGATGTCCCACTCCCTAGACACAGTATTTGTTCCCATCTGGAAGTACACCCACATTCCTCCACTGGGTTGGAAGCTTTTTCCCATCTTGTCTGAAACCTACAGGGGCTGCTCTTAGTAGGAATGCCACATATGTTCATAAGAGGCAGCCTATGGGTGTTCCAACTCCTGCTATTCCACAGGGACTCCTGTCTCTCTACGTGGCCCCTCGGCTGCCTGGTGCTTCCTCCTGCAGGTCCTGCCTCCTGCTCCTCTCTCTGCTATCTCTTGCAACCAGAGCATTTAGTTATGGTGGGAAAGAGGACCAAAGAGGTTTCAGAGGCCCAGTCTCACTCTGAGAAACGAGGGTTAACAGCAGCCCCCACCCCAACCAACAGATCCCTTTGCTCCCTTTTCTCTGCTGCTCCTTCAACCCCAGGACCCCTCTTACTCCCTGGGTACACCCGTGATTGGGTGCTCCTCCACAGGGTGGCCAAGTTTATCTGCTGTCACACACTTTATATCCCCATAACTCTGCCTTCCAAGCCCTCCTGTGCATGTGTTTAATTTTTACAATCAAGAAGACGGATGGGGAGAGTGACAGGCCAGATACCCTGGAGGGGCAGGCTCCAACCCAGCCTCTGCAGAACCTGGGCATGAATTCTATCAGTGACCCAGGGTTGTATTTTATGCATAACATTCCAGTGGTTTTAAATCTCCTTAAACTTTTGATGACTGAGATAAAAGAAAAGGAGGTGGCTGTGTAAATATGGAGGTACTATTCAGGAAGAGGCCCGGGGACCTCTATTGGGCAGAAGTTGAGTTTAGTTACTTGAGTTTTGTTGTTGGCTTCTCTGCCCCATCACGTCTATCTTTCTTCTAATGGACTGGGCAGTAGGAACACGAAAGCCCCCAGGCCTGATATTTCGGGGACACACACTAAAACTAGCAATGGCCATGACAATAGTGATGACAGCAGAGAGAAGAAAGAATGCACAAAAAGAAGATTTTAGCTGTACCTGGTGGCACATGCCTAGAATCTCAGTAACTAAGGGCTGAAGCAGGAAGATTGAAAGTTCGAAGTCAGGCTTGGCCTCTTAGAGAAACTGCATTTCAAGTTAAAAGCTAAAGAGAACTAGGGATATATCTCAGTGGTAGAATGCTTGTTTAGCCTGCTCAAGGTCCTTACTTTCATCTCTAACACCACAAAGAGGGAGGGAGGGAGAAAAACTAAATATATCTTTTAAAAATGCTACACTTAGTTTGATCATAACTCACAATCTAAAATAAATAATGTCCTTGTTAGGCAAACACCAACCCAGAAGAGTCTTCCAGATGCCTTACACTCATGAATGGCAGCTTTAAGCCCCTTCTACTGGGCAGTTCTGCAGCCCCATGCACAGGCAGGTCTAAAACTGCGAATCTATTTAGGGCAATTCTCGGGCCCAAACAATGCCTCCCCATCACTCACGAGCTGCACTTTGCCACATGGCCCCTGTCTACCTTCTCACGTTTGAAGAAAACAAGAGCAATACTATCTACAGCAGCCAATTCCTGGGAGTGGTTGCCTGTCAGGTATTCTGTCAAGATTATTACCAATTTGTTTCCATCACAGCCTAATGAGGCAGATATTTTTATGAGGCTCCTTCTACATGGCTTGGGAAAGAAGAAGGGGCCTAAAGTCACACTGTGGCCAGTCCTGTCCTGCACGAAGACATCCTGGAGAGCTTCCCAGAGGAGAGCTGCAGCACACAGCACTCCCGGCATATCTCTTACACAAGGGACATGTAGTTTGGGACTGTTCTCCATTTCCCTCCATGGGTCACCTCAGAGACAGATACACAATCTGATTCATGACTGTTCTCCCAACCAGGTACAGGACATGTGGGAGACACACTGTGGGAAACCTTGGATGGATTCCAGTTGGACCTAAACCACCAAGGCTTTGTGAGCTTAGAGAGATTCTAGGATGCCTTTCTCAGCCTGAATCTCTACATGCATAGGAAGATCCACAAAGAATATGGATAGTCCTTCCTCTTCTCTTGTTCCTTCTTCATGAGGTCTTCCTTCCTGCCCTCATTCCCTCCCTTTTGTGTGTATGTAGGTGAAGATGGAAGGATCTTGCTGCAGCAAGACTTCCCCTGGGAGCCATTTAAGCCCAACTGGATTGCCTTCCATACCCTTTGGTCTAAGAATGAAGTTAAAAGTGAGTCTGATCCAACTAGTTCAGACATAACAGCTACACCAAATGAGTTTCATTCTTATATACAGAAGCTAAGGCAGAAGGGACCCACAATATCAGGCAGGAGCAGGGGTCCCAGGACTCCACTAAAGAGAGCAGATAGACCAAGAGCCGAAGCAACACTGATCCTAACTAATACCATCCTACCTAATTCATTTGTCTTGTACTGAATATGATCTTAATATACAAGGAGACATCAACTTTTATTAGAGCCCAGTAAATCATCTTTGATACAAGGCAAAATGGTATCAAATGCGTAATTTGGAAAACATGGTTTTCAACCTCTTTCCACTTCATTTAACATTTTGAGGCATTGAGCTTGTATCTTATAGTTATCAAACTGAATTAATCACCTTGAGACTTGGTAGGAGATAACAGGAACTCAAAAGTCAGCCTGCTTTTATTCTTGGAAAATGGTCTTTTACAAGGGAATATGAGTATTACTGCAAAATTGCTCTCAGTATTGTAAACTCCTCCACTACCAGTTCTCAATAAGTAGATCTGTACAACTAACTACAGATAGCTACTAACTTCGAGAAGTGGATGGTCTGAACTGAGTTGTAAAATGGGTTCCAAACTCCTAGTTCAAAACATATAAAATACATCCCTCCTCTTCCTTCAAGTCTCTCTCCTCTTTAGACTTAGTTCTGGCTTCAGATCCTTCCTGTTTCCTGGGGACTCACTTCCTCCTTCTTTTTCTCCTCAGGCTACTGTATCCCTGTATGAGGACTCCAAATTTCAGAGAGTTTTTTTCTTTTTTCTGCCACTCATCCCTTAGCCAGGAGGGCAGAGGAATGGGAAAAAATGAGAATCAAAATATATCATGTACAGGTACAAATTCTCCATGTTGAATGTAATCATAATGTATACCTAAAATGTAACGATAAACTCAATAAAGAAAAAAACCAAAATACATAAAATACCTCAATAGTCTGATGTTAATTATGTGTTAAAATGACAAGTGTACATATATGGGTGTAAATAAAATATGTGATTAAAGTTAATTATACATGCATTTTTACCTGTTTGCTGAAATGCCTGAAGATTTAAAATCTTATATTGATTCATGTAAATTTCTGTTAGACAAGGCCAATCTGTATAATTAAGTATTTTGGGACAGTTGAATGATGCATTCTTAGAACTTTTAAATGACCTGAAAAAATGTCTGAGATGCAATTTTCAGTGAAAAAAAAAAGATTTAAAAAATAGTAGCAGGTACTTAAAACCATGTAAAATATACATATATGTTTACAGCCATATCCACAGAAAAAGAAAAAACTCAAATACAATAATTATCTCAGGGTGAAAAGATTAAAGTATAGTTATAATAGTTTCCTTTATAAATTCCTAAATGTTCCTCATAGAGGTTTTAATTACATTGATTATCAAAGAAAAATTAATGTTACTTTAAAGGGAAATTATTTTCCATAATAATTAGTACTGTTCTATGCAGCTGTGAGTCTTGTTTGGCATTTGCTAAAATAAATAATTTATAAGCACACTTTGTCTTTAGCCTTCAGTGGTATCTCATCATGAAATACATCACTTTCATGAAGAACTTGTTCTCAGGAAGAGTCCATTGTTTTAGTTACATTACGAATCAATTTCTTCAGAGTAGCATTTTGGTCAGCAACAGGAGATGATCTGTTTTTGTTTGTTTGTTTTTAAATGGTGGTCACTGTTACAATGTTATACTGGGAAAAGAAAGTCCATTGTCAAAGTCTGCTCACCCACCGTTCATTTCTGGTTGTCTGTTGTTGAACTAAAAAGAGAAGGATACAAGATAATTGGGAAAATAACTTATACAACTAGTTCTTCACGTGGGATACTGTTGAAAAAATGTAAGGATCTTTAAATCCAGAAAAAAGTTGCCAATGGAATGGTTCTGGCTTGGTATTGTGCCAATTTATTTGACCTCAAGTAGTTCTGTTTTAACGACCTCCGCATAAAAACTCTGAACTCCTTATGAGTGACACAGGACTACCCACCCACCTAACATCCATCTACCCACTTATCCACTCACTCAAATATCTACCACCCACGCATCAACCCATCCGTTAATCCTTCTATCCATCCACTCATCCATTTACCCATTCGTCCAGTCATCCACCTACCCACTCATTCACCCACCATCCGACCATCCATCCATTCACTCATCTGTCCACCCATTCATCTAGCCATCTTTCCACCAAATTTTTATGGAGAGCTTCCTCTGGCCAAAACGATTCTAGGATCTGGGGATATGATGGAGATTAAAATAAAACTTTTGTGGAGATCAGATGGGAAAAAAACAAGACCTAATCGGTCTCCTCGATGAGCACCAAGGGAAAAAAGGACATGTGAGATTGCTAATATGCTGCAGGGAAAAGTAGAAACATCTGAGGTGAAGTTGTTTACCCAGAGAGCACCACGGAGGATGGGAGGCAGGTGAGTCCTGTGAACTCTAATTGGTCATACCTGTGTCTGATTGAATAAAGCGAAAGTACACCGGTGACTCGGGGCTCCACATCCAAGGATGACCCGAGCTCCTCTTCCTCCCACCCCCAGATTTGAACTTGTTTCTGTGTCTCTTAATTTTTCATCTTTGTCACCCTTTGGTCAAGTTTGAGCCCAACTCAGAGGCTGGTTTCTACAAATTTTGAACTCAGAGAGCCTATATTCTAGTAAAAAAAAAAAATTAAAAGTCACATAATTACCAGCAAATTACAGTGTTATCCTGATAATTTCAGAAAATGACCAATGCTTCCAGGAAGATAAAATGGGAAAGCAGTGCAGACATTGAGGAAGGCCATTGGTGATGACTTTCTGTACTTAAATGTTCAAGGGTGTTCAAGGCCCTTGAGGTGTGAGAGGAAGCAGAGAAAGTTTGGGGGCTCTACTGTGATCATTTAGAATGGAGATGAATATACACCAAGAGCTTACACTCCAGAACACGTTTTTCTGGGTTCTCTTCTGACCACACAGCACCAGTTGTGATTGGCCTCCAGAGCAGGATGGTTGTTTACAGCCCCAATCCTTCCTGTGCAGTGGTACCGGAAGACACCCTAGAACACAACATTGGCTGCCCCAATCCTTAAAATATTTAAATGTCTCAAACCACAGCCTAAGCAAAAAGGCCCCCTTTGAGGTTCACAGAGGTTCAATTCCACTTAGTTTCCCTGCATTTCATTTACCTCAAATGTTTCCATCTGTATCTGCAGACATGTCAACTCAGTGCTTACCCACAAATGCTTCCCAGCGACCGGGAAGCAGGTCATCAATTGCAATCTTCATAGAAAACCTGATTCTGTCAGAGGGTTTCCAAACTGCATATGGTGGGGCCATATCTGCAAGCAGGTTTCTACTGGTGGTAACAAACTTTAGGATGATCCAGGCTGGACTGTCACTGGAGACAGGGCAATGTTCCCCGATTTTCTATGGTCCTGGCATACTTCCGGCACTGCTAAATCACCCTTGGGTAGATTCAGCTTTCTAGGAATTTGCCAAAATGTGCTACTTTCTGATTAACTACCTTTCTGATTGTATCAACTGCTGTGACTTTTCTGGCACCCACCCAGTCCCATCTGGGTAGTAACAGGAACCCAGTGATCCTGGCATCTGGAAGTATTTGTCTTAAAAGAGCCAAATTCTCTCTTGATGTCAGTTATTAGTACAGCCTCCAGCCAACAGACCAGATATCCTCTCCTGTGGCCCAAACCCACAAGATGCTACCCTCAGGGTATGTGAAATGTCCCTACTGTGGGCCACTATGGGCAGGGCATCCACAGATCTGCTCCTGCCCCCACCTTGTAGGGGGAATAAGTGGATGCCAACAGAACTAGATCATGTGCAACACACTCATGGGTATGAATATGCACAGACACGAACACGCACGCGCACACATTGGTGAAGGTAATGTCAGGCACAGAGAAGGCCAAGTACAAATATCCTGAAGTGGGAAGCATTGGTTAGCTCTAAAACCTCAGCCAAGACAGAACATTGACTGTTAACTGAGACACTGCTATGTACCTCAGCTCAGCTCCGAGTTGTTTGCATCGGCACTTTAAGAGGAAAAAGACAACAGCATGGTCCTAGCTGAGTCTAACGTGTACTTGGGGAGGCAACAAAGAGAGAGAGCACAGAAGATGCCAGACACAGACAGTGAAAGACATGATGGAACTGCACACGCAGAACTCATCCTCAGATTCTCCTCTGATCCTGAACTAATAATATCTTCCCTGCCTGGGCTCTACGGCTGCCATACTGCAGGGGTTCTAGAATTTTCTGCCATTTTGGACTTGCCTCACATACAGAGTGAGCTGAATGAGGGCTGACTCGGCCTGAAAACCACTCCAAGTACAGCACAGGTGGTTTTATGTACCTGACTCTCTTCCCTGTAAAACTTCCCATGTCTCGTGGAAAGTGGACAGATGAAGACTGTGGATGTAAAATATGAATGCACTGTGCAATGTATTCTCTTTTTTTGCCAGGCATGTTTATTTAATTCCGAAATACTCATACATTGAGGAAATAGGACCAACTGTATAACATTTCTACAAGTCGATTAGGCTCAGCTCTCATGATGTGTGGTTGAGAATAATCTAGCTAGAAATTTCCAACAGAGACTGATTTTCTTACAATAATTTTTTTCCTTTTTTTTTCTTTTTTTTTTTTTTTGAGACAGGGTCTCGCTTTTTTTATGGTTGAGGCTGGCCCTTAGCTCAGCCTCAAAATCACAGCAATACTGCTGCCTCTGCCTCCCGAATGCTGGAATTACAGGCGTGAGCCACCATGCCCAGCCCTGTGGTATGTGGTTCTGATTGCTGGTGAGCATAAGTCTCCACACCCGGTATTGTTGTCTGTGGTTACCAGGGATCAAACCTGGGCCCTTGCACTTGCAAGGCAGGTGCCAGAACCACTGAGCTAAATCCCCAGCCCTTTCTTACAATAATTTTGAAAACAATAAACAGGCATGGAATTGCCTCTATTGGTTTCTCCATAGTAGAAAACCACACAGGGTACCCTACCTTGATAAAGTTCTCTACTTATTTATGTTTTGTTTGTTTGTTTGTTTTCAGTACTGGGGACTGAACCACAGGTCTTTGCACTGAGCTACATCCCCAGCAATTTTAATTTTGAGATAGGATTTTGCTAAGTTACTAAGTTGTGTGGGCTGGGCTTGAACTCAGGATCCTCCTTCTTCAGCCTCCTGAGTGCTGGGATGAGAGGTATGTACCACTTCAAGAGCTCAACTTCTTTTCTTTTTGTGGATTTTATTGGTACCTTTTATATACACATTATGATCACAATTGACATGAAGAATTTGTACCACTACAAGTTCTTTATTCTCACACGGAGAGAGGGATAAACCAATTTGGCTGTACAACAGTCAGCTTAATCAGTGACTCACTGGCCTCCAAGTACTTTGACCTCCTTCGCTGGAAGAAGCCACACTTTTATAAAATGCTAGTGGGTCTGACTCTCTCCTCGAAGGTCTCCCCACAGGGTAGGTGGACTTTATGAAGTTTCTTAACCTAGAAGCCATTCCTAAGCATGTAAAACCTTTAGAAAGTTTCTCTTACCAAGTTTGCCCTGAGTATCTTTTTCAACTAAACCTTCTAGTCCAACCCACAGCCGCTCTGAATGCTCCTTCTCTTCCTGCCCCAGGACATTAGCACATGAAGGGCCATTTATTTATATATTTATAGTTCTGGGCACTGAACCCATGGCCTTCATACTGAATTATAGTCTTAGCTCTTTTCAATTTTTATTTTATTTTGAGACAGGGTCTTCCTGTGTGGCAGTATTGTTCAGGCGGGGCTTGAACTTGAGATCTTCCTGCCTCAGCCTCTCAGAGTACTGGGATGACAGGCACGTGCCACCACACCTGTCTCCAAAGGGCATTTTCTAGAGTTGCGCAGGTGCCAGTAATTCCAGGTCAAGCCCTAGAGGGAGTGAGGGTCACTGAGAGGAAGGGCACAGCTCACTGAAACAAGTCTTAGCCCCAGCTCGGTAGACACCCCGTGCGTGGGTCTGGATGGCGCGAGGTGTCAGGACAAGGGACCCGGAGCGTGGAGTGATATCCCCGTGGAAAGGCTTGGAGCCTTTCTGGTGGGCTCGGCCTCCCCAACCCCAGCCTCAGTCCCCGGCCTGGTGGCAGCAGCCTCCTCCCCTGCGGGGCCCTCTGTCCCGGGAAGGCTCCAGGCCGCCTGCCTGTTTCTGCCAAGGCCGTAAAAGCTTCTGGGCACAGGTGCGGGCACTGCCAGCCTCCGGGGCCAATGAGCGGAAACTCAGCGGAGAAAATGAGGCCGCGCAGTCGCAAGGCCATTATGTTTTCCCAGAACGTGCAATGCTCCCGAATAAATGTGTCTCCAACGCTGTTACACCACAATATTCATACGGCTCATTACTGGTTTTAATTTTGCCCGTCGCTTATTTACTGTCTCCTTCCCCACTTTATTGCCGGGGTGGAAGAGTTCTCCTCCACACCCAGAAACGGAGGGCCCCACAGCCAGTCTCTGCAGAATCCCGGGCCCAGCTCCGGCCCTGCACGGCAGGCTGGGCCCCAGCCCAAACCCACACGGCGCCAAGCTTTCCGCGGACTGCTTCCCTGTCCCCGGACGGCGCCCTTTCTCCCTCGCGTGTGCCAAAGCTGCGCGCGCTGCGGGGCAGGTGGACCTAGAGGCTGATGGCGGTTGGAGGACCCTGACGTGTGAGAAACCTCTTTCCTAGACAAGCCGCCTTCCCGCAGAGAAGGGGCTCTCCATGGTAAGTAACCTGCCAGGCCCCTCCTTCTGGGGCCCTTGGGGTCCCCAAAGCCACCTGCCGGAATTGGAGGGGCAGCGATGCCATCTCTGACCTACCTGGAGAACCGAGTGTCATATTCTGCTCCTGAAGACACAGGCCTCCGCGGAAGTAAGCTCCGCCTCAACCTTGAGAGGAAGAGGACCGGGTGAAACGACCTCAGGAGCACACAGTTTTGAACACATTGATTTTATTGGTACATTTTATTCGTTATGATCGCATTCACCAGTGAGAATTTGTACCTGTACACGACACATCTGGAGTCTCATTTTTTTTCCCAACATTTGTAATGAATGGTTTTTCATTCAAATTTGGGAAGCCCAGGATAGTATGAAGGACAAATCACAATACAAAATCTACTCTTGAACATTTTTTGTTGCTTTTATCTTTTATCTGTTGTACAGGGTATGGGGGGGGGTCTCGCGCTAGAATTTTTTTTTATTAATTCTGTTTGCCAAAATTCTAAAATCACCTTGTGTTCCCTGCAACCAGTGCTGAAAACAAAGGAACACATATCAAACAATCATCTATCCCACCCCTCCAGTCCCTACTCCAGCCTTGGAAAAGAACCACAGGTGCTCGCCTTTCCATTCCTGTAGCTTTGTTCATAAACAGGAAGCAAAGAAAGGGAAGGAGAAAGGTCAGGGAGGGGAGGACAGGAAGGGGGAAGGACAAGAAAGAGGAGAGAAGGACAGAGACTCCTTTAACAGTTGTATAATGGAAAGGGGGCTACAAAGGAAAAACATAGATCTAATAGAAATATACTTTCACTCTCAAGCACACATACATTTTATAACTTTTCTTTCCCCTAGTTAATTAGCACAGATAATCCCTTTGGGAATAAAATATATAGTTTGTTCGATGCTCCTCCCTCTCTCTCTCTGTCTCTCTCTCTTTCTCTCTCTCATACGTCATATTCTATATCTCTCACACACTCAAGATATTCAATCATTCATCAAAAGATTCCTTCCCACTCCTTTTTGAAAATATTGCTTTTTAATTCTCTACATTACAGCCTTATGGTGGCAAAGTACTTTACAGTAAAATTGCTGGGCCAGAGGATACACGCATTTTTGTTTCAGTAGCTATGCTAAGGCAACATCCCCAAAAGGCGGAAGCAGGTCATCTTCTCAGCACACTATAGGAGGTGCTTGTTTTGCCCTTGTGCCTTTGCCAGATTTAATACTGTTGCTAGTACATTGTTTTCAGCCTCATGGATAAATCATGGTCTTTCACTTTGATTTAAAATTCTCTTCTCCATTTCCCCTTTCTTATAAGTTTATCTATCCCCTGGATTTCCTTTTCTGTGAATTGCTCCTTGACATTTTCCATGTTTGTAACTGGGTCACTTGTCTTCTTTATTAGTCAATACTCTTCATATGTTGTAGGATGACTATACATAGTGCTAAGGCACAGTACATTTTAAAGAGTTGAGTTTGAATATTTTACCATTAAAATGATTAACATTTGATATTAACTTGATATTTGATTAATATAGATATGTTTGAACTGATGTAAACATCACACAATGTATGGATGTATCAAAATATCACATGGCATCCCATAGACATGTTTAATTTTTATGTTCATGTATCAATTAAAAACTAAAAAATTAAATTTATCCATACTGCTTATCTGCCGGGGTTTGTGAATATTTTTCTCAATCTACTTATCATTGTCTAATGCAGTTTCTCATGCCTTTCAACCTTCTGTGTGATTAATGATCCCTACAGCCCATCAGGGGTGGGAAGGTCTGTGTTACCCACAGCTGCATACTCACATTGCTGTTTTGTCCATGTTCTATGTTCTTTCTTTGGCACAAGTTGGCACATTTTGAATTTATTTTTAAAACAGTTTTATTAAGTTAAAATATGAACATTTCAACAGCTGTTGCCCAGTGTTAAACTACTGTCTCAATAGTTAGAACAATTTTCTTTTTCACTGACTCCACGTTCAGTCTTTATAGACTTGAGGATCAGTAGAACAGACTGGGAGATGCAGAAACAACTCCAAGCACCCTCAGCCACCTTATCTTTGAGCCGCCATGTTCACTAGAAGGAAAACAGCCTCTTTAATAAATGGTGCTGGGAAAACTAGCTCATGCCAAAGACTGAACCTAGGCCCATATTCCTCCATGCACTGAACTAAAATCAAAATGGATCAAAGATCTAAATATTAAAACAGAAATATTTAACCTGATGGAAGACAGAGTAGATAAAATTCTTGAAAATAGAGTTACAGGCAAAGACCTAGTGAACAAAACCCTGATTGCACAAGAAATATTACAATGAGTCAATAAATTGAGTTGTATCACATTAAAAACTTCTGCACAGCAAAGGAAACCATGAACATTGTGAAAGGAAGGGCAATTTTTAGAAATCTATGCACTGATGATTTAAAATGGTATGAGCACCTTGTGAGCTTGATTGATTGATTGTCTGCTGTACTCAGACACCAGTCTTTATGATTCAACTTCTTTGCATTGCCTTTTTTAAAATTTTGAATTCTTGACTTTTTATGTACATGAGCTTTTACATAGGGAAGATGAAGATTATTTATTATATCTTTAGAAAATATTTTTCTCCATAGTGCAGTTTGTATGTGGATGTCCACAAAGCTGTGAGTGCGTGGAGGCAGGCTGGGGAAGGTGACTCGAATATGGGGTCCTATGGCTGGCTTGCTATTAGAAGGTGGGTTAGGTCTGAGAGGGGGTTGGGCGGTTCTGACCTGGGAGTGGCTCATCTTTTTGGCTGGCTTCTGTTTCCCTCTTCCTACTTCCTGTCCATGGTGCCCTGAGCTGCCTTCCTCTGTGACACACTGTTTTACCCCTGACAAGACAAAGAATGGAACCTCTGAAACGTCAGCCAAATGTATTATGTATTGAAAGAGTTTGCATATGCTCAGTGTGGACACAACCATCTTAAGCTTCACTATGTATAGTAAAAGTCAGCAACAATGTAACATTTTGTGTAATAATTTCCACCCACCATTGGTTGAACCCACATATGTACAACTCATTGATATCCATGGCGAACTATAATTCCTTTAGACTTTTTATCAATTTAATAATTCCTGCTTCATAATGTATTTGATCTGGTACAACAAGACCACCGAGAGACTTTGGCTTTCCATCTCTCAGTGAACCCCACCTCAGCTGAATTTGGGAATTACTGAATTATCTTGTGATTTCCAGTAAATACCCAACTCTAATTGGTTTTCAATTAATCTAACATGGTGATCACTTCTTTTGCTTCTAACAAATCATATCCTGCACAATTTTGGTGAAAATAATTTTTCTAGATGTACATATTAGAAATTAGGAAATAAATTATCTTTATTTGCAGATGATATAATTTTCTAATTGGAAAAGTCTAACTAATCCAACAACAAAAGCTACTAGGACTAATTAGAGTTTAATAAGCTCATAGAATATAATATCAATAAAGAAAACATCAATTATATTTATGTACTGATAATCATAAATTAAAAATTTAAATGACTGAAACTATATTAAAATATTATATATAATGATGTTTTAACAAAATATAGACAAGACTAATCAAAAAAATACTACAAAATTAATCAAGACCTAACAAAGTAAGGAAATATACCATCTTCATGGAGTCACTGAAATAATGGATTTCTCCCAAGTGAATTGTAAGTATAATACAATCAAAATTTACATTCTAGCATAATTATTTCATTAAAGAATTTGACAAAGCAATTCTAAAAGTTATTTGCAAAAGCCAAGGACCTAGAATAGCCAAATAAATTTTATAAAGAACAAGTTTGGCCATATCATAGTTCCTACTTGCAAGGTTTAATATAAGAGAACATTAATCATGATCAAATGGTGTGGGCATCGGAATAGGCATAGAGATCAATGAAACCAAATAGATCATTCATATAGAGACCCATGTACCTGAGATCAGTTTGTTCCTGAAAAAGGTGATTTTATGAGGCAAGAATAGCTCCCAAAACATGGTGATGAGTCAACCTGATATTCATAATGGTGAAAAACCTACAACCCTTAAAAATGTGTAATGATTGATTATAGACCTCAGTATGTGAATTAAAACTAGTTCTACCAACAAAAAGCAAAACATAGTTGAAAATTATTGTGGTCTTGACTTAGATTAAGAATTCTAGGGTTAAAAAGGTACAGATCAAAATGCAGTGTGGATAGAATGACTTTCATCAATGTTAAGACTTCTGCTCTTTTAAATACATAATTTTAAAATTAAAATGAAAATATTTCCATAATGCAATCAAGTAATTGTATCCAAAATATACAAAAAGCACTTACAACTCAATAATAAGACAGAGGGATAAAAAGAAAAACAGGCAAAAAATTTGAGCAGTTATATATTGGCGAATAAGAGCACACAAAAAAGTTCAACATAAAAAAAAATGTAGAAACACTGTGGCCTCATTAGAATAGCTAAAAATAAAAAGAGTAAACACAGACATGGGCAACAAAAGAAGGAAAACTAATTTGAATTTCATAAAAATTCCACACTACTGACACAATAAGAAGGCAAACCTCAGAATGGGAGAAATATTTACATATCACGTAACATTAGAATCCAGATTACACAGAGAACTGCTAAAACTCATCAGCACAATGAAAAACAACCAGATTCAAAAGTGAGCAAGAAACTTGAATAGACGCTTTTCCAAAAAACATAGAGAAATGGCCAACACAAAAGATACATGCATGAAGAGGTGCTCGAAGTCACTGATCATTAGAGAAATGTTAATCAAGATTACAGTGAGATATCTTTTCATGTCCATTATGATGACTAATATCAAAAAATCAATAGTAAGAATGTGGAGATATTGGAGCCCTTATGGAGTGTTAGTGGCATTGTTAAAATAATGGCAAACAGTATGGAAATTCTAAAAACAACGTAAAAAATTATCACCATAGAATTACTATACGACCCAGCAATTTCACTTCTGTGTGTATACTCATCAGGACAAAAACACAGTTCCAAATATATCTGTGCATCAATGCTAATAGCTGCATCACTGAAAATATCTAAAACAGAGAAGCAACCCAAATATCCTCTGATGGGTATTTGATAAGAAAACATAGTACACAGACGATAAATTATTATTCAGTCTTATAAAGAAAAAACGTTGTGACACATCTCAATATGGAAAAACTTTTAGTAAGTAAAATATTAAAGATGCTATGGCAAGTAAAATAAGCCATTCACAAAGAAAGAAAATCAGTTCACTATTCCAGTGTGGGGGACAACAGTCAAAATCATAGACTCGGAAAGTAGAACCCTGGATGCCAGGAGTTATGCGTAGGGGACGGAGGAGAGACTGCTTGCTGGGGACTGAGTTTCTGTTCTAAAATGGATGATCAGGATCATTCATCAGGATGAATGCAAAATACTCTAACTCTACTCAACCATATTAGTTTAGTGGAATTAAAAACAAATTAAGGAGGGCCGGGGATTTGGCTCAGTAGTTTTGGCACCTGTCTTGCAAGTGCAAGGATCCGGGTTCGATCCCCGGGAGCCACATACCATACTGAGCGTGGAGACTCATGTCCAGCAGCAACCAGTACCACATAGCACAGTGCTGGGTGTGGTGGCTCACGCCTGTAATCCCAGCACTCGGGAGGCAGAGGCAGGAGGATTGCTGTGATGTGAGTTGGAGGCTGAGCTCAGGGCCAGCCTAAACTACAAAGCGAGACCCTGTCTAAAAAACAAACAAACAAACAAACAAATTAAGGAGACCAGGAATTTAGCTAAGTGGTTCTGGCGCCTGTCTTGCAAGTGCAAGGGTCCAGGTTTGATCCCGGTAACCACATACAATACTGGGTGTGGAGACTCACACCCACCAGCAATCAGTACCACATACCACAGTGCCGGGTGTGGTGGCTCACGCCTGTAATCCCAGCACTCTGGAGGCAGAGGCAGGAGAATTGCTGTGATGTGAGTTTGAGGCTGAGCTCAGGGACAGCCTGAATTACAAAGCAAGACCCTGTCTCAAAATAAATAAAATAAACAAATTAAGATGGTAGATGTTATATGTATTCACTACAATAAAAATACAGAAAGAAAAAAAGACTGGAAATACCAAATGTTGGAAAGAAGTAAATGGAACTTATATACTTTGTTGGTGGGAAGGCAAAAAATATAATTTCTTGCAAACAGGCAATTTCTCATAAAACTAAACATATGTTCAGCATATTACACTCAGCATATTGTATTGAGTATATTTTACCCAGCATATTAAACATATATGATATTTTCAGTCAAAATCAAGACATATGGTCACAAAAAGTCTTATACAAAAATGTTTATAGAAGCTTTATTTGTATTGTTCCAAACTGGAAACACCAGAAATGCCCACCGAAATGGGAATGAACAAAAGTGGTGTATCCAGACAATGGAACTCCAGACTCAATAAAATGGGATGACTCCTGATAGACACAGTAACTGCATCGATCTTCAAACCATTATGTTAAATGACTCAAAAGGCTTCCCACTCTACGATTTCAATGCTGGGTTATTCTGGGAAGAAAACTAAGGCTAAGGACAGGAAGCAGGAGAAGGACCGGACACTAGGGTCTTGAGGCCTTTTCCTCTGCAATGTAAATATTTTTATCTTAATTTCAGGTTTGACTACATTGCTATACATTTTCCAAAACTCAGAGCACTATTGGCCCAAAAAAAGGGTGACTGCTGGTATAAATTACACACACACACACACACACACACACACACACACACACACACACACACAACTATGAATTATAAAGTCTTAAAAGAACTGTATAAGGAAAATTCAAATAGTTTTTAAGGGAAAATGCAAATCGTGTTTCTGGCTAAGAAAGACGACATTTCCAAGATCCCAATTCTTCCAAATTAACGAACTGCATTTAGGCAATGCCAGAGAAAAATCCTAATGGATCTCTTCTAGGGTAGAGATGTAATTTGACAAAATGACTTTAAAATTTACAGGGAAAAGCCAATTCCTGGTAATGCCAGAGAAAGTTGAAAAAAGCAGAGCAGGAAAAGTAAACTACTTTTACCCCACACACACCTGGAAGTAGCGGATTTCACCCTCCATTGTGTGAATGCATGTGCGTGTATGTGTGAGCATGGTTACATCAGTGTGCACACAGGTAGGTGTAAATATTTCTATTGTGCTTCCCAGGCAGTCTGAAGAAATGAAAAGGATATTTTACAAGACCTTCTCATGGAAAGCTTGCCAGAACATCTCAAGAAAGAGAAAGCAGTTCAAAAAATATAGTGCTGATTCCTATTCTTAATTTCCAAAATTCAATATATTTTTAAAATTTTACACAGGCTGTAATTAAAGCATTCTTTTATACATCTGAAAAGAGAAAAATGCCTTTACATTAGGAAAGAAATTTTTACCTAAAATAACTGGATTACATAACGTAACGAATTAAATTTTTTATATCAGAAAACAATGTAAACATTTGCTTAACCTTGAAATAGGAAGTAAGTGTAAGGAATGATGGCAAAAGTAAAATGTATTGTTCTTTCTGTTGCTCCAAACATTGCAATGTACCAGGAAGTGCTTCAACTCATCTAATTTGCTTTTTGTTTAAAATTTAATAATACATAAAATTAACCCCAAATCCCTTCAAATAGTCATTTACAAGATTTTATAAGTTCTGTTTACTCATGATACATAAGCATATGTTTTGAATAATTCACATGTCTCCATGACCTTCCCCTCTTTCCTAGCACCCCCACCTACACGAGCAACCAACATGTCTCTCCACACAGTCTGTATCTGATTCCACTCATGGAATTCTCTAGTTCCCATTGTTCTGGATCATAGTAAGCAGATGTCCCTTGAGGCCTCCTGCACTCATAGGTAGACCTCTGGGAAGGTGATGGGATTATGGATGTGTCATGCTCATCACTGGATTAGTTCATTGATGAGTTGTAACTAAGTGTGATTTGGGAAGTGAAGCCTGATAAGAGAAGTGTGTCGCTGGGGATGTGGCTTGATGGGTCTGTCTATCTTCCTCTTCCACTGATTTCCCTCCCCCTCCTGACTGCCATGCCAAGAGCCAGCCTCCTCTGCCATCCCTTCTGCCATGCCGCCCTTCCTTGGAACCTCTGAACTGAAACCTCTACAAATCCTGAGGCAAAACAACTTTCCTTCTTTAAGTTCCAAGCCTCAGGCAATATGTCCTAGTGACAAGAAAGTGATTAAAACACTCATTTTCATGTATGTGTGTGCTTATGTGCACAGTCTTTTCAGAAGATATTTTTAATTGCTTGATTACAAAATGGTCTACCATATACACCTCTGCACCCTTATTTTCTTATTTGATAGTACCTTGTAAGATCTCTTCGAAGCCACTAAACATAGCTCTAATTCCTTTTTCATGTCTACATGCTATTCCATGGTGAAGTAATACACAATTTTCTTTAGTTATTCTGGTTGGCAAGAAGTTATCTCTATTTCAGTTTCTAACCAGCACCGATAATGTTGCAGTACACATTCTTGTATAGCTATCCTTATGTATTGGTCCTAATATTAAAACAATATTCCCAGCTTACTTTCCTGTAAGGTCTTAACATTTCATACTTTACCAGCAACACATGACAGTATTTTTTTTTTTCCTTTAAGCCTGAGGGTATTAGTCAATAACATATGCATTTTTATTTTTTAAATTTTCATAAAATTTATTCGTGGATTTTTAAAATTTGATTTTTTCTGCACATTTTTATATATACATTACGATCACATTCAACATTGAGTACTTGTACCTATACATGACACACCTTGATTCTCATTTTTTCCCTTTCTCCTGCCCTCCCTACAACCCCCACCTTCTATATATTTAAGCTTTGTTTCCTTTTTTTAAACCATCAATTATTTTCCCCTTCTTCACTTTCCTCTACCCTCTTCTTTCCCTTTCCTTTTGAACATGTTTTTCCCATTTTGCAATATCTATAAAACATTTTGGAACTCATTTATACCTTCAGCTTCTCATACTAGAGAAATAATATGGTATTTACATATGTGTGTTCTATTTATTTTATGGATGAGTATGGCCTCCAGGTGCATCCATTTGAGTATAAATGACTCATTCTTTATGGCTGAGTAATACTCCATTTTGTAAATCAAATCACTGATCTACACTGCATTTCCTTACCTACAACTGAATCATTTTAAATAGAAAAACTGTAACATTGTTCCTTTAAAATAAAGAATTATGTAGATATCACTACTATGACAATTATTATTATTATTATTATTATTATTATGCATCTTTAAAAATATTCTAGCACCACACTATATAGAGGAAATTTCTGCAGTATTGGAAATGTCCTTTGATCCAGTCTGCTAGCCACTCACTCACTGAAGCCAGAGGTGAGTAAAGTATTGAATTTTAAATTTTATTTGATTTAAATTGAAGTGTTCAGATGTGGCAAGAGGCTACCGTATTTGCTGAGGCAGTACAGAAAACACAAAGCACAGAGTTAAAATAATTCTGTGAGCAGAGAAAAACACATATGTTTTTATCAATTGCAAATATAAGAAATATCCAAAATAATATGAGACTCACTATGTATAATACACAAAAATCAATAGCTACTCAGTAATAAACACTTAGTATTACATGAAAATGATCCCGTTTGCAATAGAAAAAAGGCAATGAATAAATTGAATAGGAAAGTCATAGGACACATACAAATTTAAAGTTGTAATGAAAGGGATAAAACAAGATCAAGTAGTTAGAAAGGTACATCATGCTCTTAGATGAGAAACCACATTACCATATGCAACATTTCTTCTAAAATAGTACTTCTTCTGAAATTATAAATCAATCATTACTAGGATTCCAAAAGATTAAAATGATCATTGAATTCATAAGGAAGAATACACCTCACACTTGCTATTTTGTGTCTGTTTCTGGCAGTACTGAACGTGAGCTTGGTTTCTTCACAGTGAGCAACACGCCAACCCTTTCAATTTTAGACAGGGTTTTGCTAAATTGTGAAGTTGCCCAGGCTGAGCTCAAACCTCCTGCCTCAGCTCAAAAAATACTTTTAAAAAAAATGTGATAACTGAATCTTAGAAACAGCCCAAATGCGCATCAATAGGAGACTGGATAAAGAAAATGTGGCTTTTTAACAAAATAGAGTATTACTCTGCCATAAAGAATGATAAATTTGAATCCTTTATATTCAAACAGATATACCTTAAGGACATACTCATAAGTGAAATAAATAGGACACAGAAGTGTAAATACTGTATCTTTTCCCTGGTAAGAGGAACTTACAGTGTAAATGCATTCTAAAATGTATGATAGGTATTATGAAATAATAAGAAAATATTCAAAGGGAAAGGAAGGTTAGGGGTAAGTAAAGAAGGGAAAGAAAAAATTTGATAGTAAAAAAAGGAAAGGAAGTTTATGTATGTAGGAGATGGAAGGCTTTAGGGGACAGGGGAATGAGGAAAAATGAGAATTAAGTCATGTCATGTACTGGTACAAATTCTCAATGTCGACTGTGGTCATAATGTATATAAAATGTATCAATAAAATCAATTTTAAAATACCAAGAGCACGTAGACAGAATTTGTGATTTAAACTGTTTTTTAAAAGTACTGTTCATGAACAGATATTTTTCAGAGGAAGAAGTAAGAGCAGCTAAGAAGCATATGAAGAAATGCTCAACATCCTTAGTCATTCGAGAGATGCAGATGAAAACAACATTGAGATTTTATCTCACTCCACATAGAATGGCTGCCATTTCAGAGTCAGCCAACAGCAAATGTTGGTGAGGCTACAGAGAAGAAGGAACCCTTCTCTACTGTTGGTGGGACTGTAGACTTGTACAATCCCCGTGGAGATAAATTTGGAGATTCCTCAAAAAGCTATGATGGGAGGTCCCATTTGACCCAGCCATTGCCCTGCTAGGTATATACACAAAAGAATTAAAAGACTCATATCACAGTGACATATGTGCACCCATGTTTATAGCAGCTCAGTTTATGATTGCTACATCTTGGAAACAACCCAAGTGTCCATCAACTGGAGACTGGATAAAAAAGCTGTGCTTCTTCTACAGAATGGAGTATCACTCTGCCATTAAAAATAATAGGTTTGAATCATTTATGCTTAAATGGACGTACCTTGAGGATATCCTCATAAGTGAAATAAGTAGCTCACAATTAGGTACATATCGCATCTTTTCTCTGGTATGAGAAAATAAAGATGTAAATGCATCCTAGAATTGTATGTTATATATTGTGAAATAGAAAATTCTCAAAGTAAAATAGGGTGAAGGGAGAAAAGTAATGAGATTATAACAAAAAAGTAAGGAAATAAATTTTATGTATATAGGGGGCTGGTAGGGTGGGTAGGGCTATGGGAAAAATGAGAATTAAGTTGTGTCTTATATAGTACAAATCCCCATTATGGAGTGCAATCATGATGCATATATGTAAGGTACCAATAAAGATTTCAAAAAAAGAAAAAACTTATTGAAGAAAGAAAAAAAAGTACTGTTCATGTAAAAAAAAAAAATGAGTGAGGACTTTATCATTTACCAGGATCTTTCAAAAGCCATTGTAATAAAATCATCATAGTAAAGACAATAGAATCAACAGATTGATACAGGTTATTTGGAAAATCCAGTATTTTTATATGCCAGGTTAGTATTGTGCAAATACCTTCTATTATTCAATCGGTGAACAAGTACCATTTGAAAAGTAATTCTGGAAAAATAGCCACTTGTACAGAGTAAAAATTTCAGCTGGACTTTTATCTCATAACCACAGGCAAAAATAAATTTGAAGTTTAAACCACAGGTTTAAATAAGAGAAACCTTATGAAAAAATCAGGAAGCTAATCATGTAGTCCAAGAGTTAATCCATTCATTCACAGTAAGAGTAGCAGCTCAGAACCTCAAAAGGAGTTTATTTGGCCCTAACAATTAAAAACATTCATTTGTAAAAATATGCAATAAACAAAATCAACATACAGAGGATATACCTAGAAAGTAATATTTGCAATAAAGTTAGTTTCTAATTGCACGAAACTTAGGCAACTCATTAGAAAAAGACAAACAAGCTAATTTGAAAAAGAAAAGGATCGTAAGCAGAATATTTGCAGATGAAACACGAACATGAGGCAAAATGAAAGATCTACATGTCACCACACTTGAAATGTTCTGCTATGCTCCAACTACTCCCCTTTTTTGTGTCAATCAGTACAGAAGTTTCTCAAAACACGGATCATAATCATCACCATCATCATCACAACAACAATATTCAGAAGAAAATATGGTTTTCCTTTGCATGCAATCAAAAGGCAAAGTACTTACCTCAATGAGTCCATTAGAGTAGCTATCTTTCCAGGTGGCCATAATCCTGTGGGCCAGAGGATGATGATCAACTAACAGGGATCCCAGTGAGGCTGGTCAGGGGGACCTGGGGTGGGGCAGCGGGGCCTATCATTCCACCTCCTCTCAGGTGGGTGCAGTGACAGCAGCATGCAGAGGTAGCCAGTCCTGGGAGCAAGGGGGACCTGGCAGGCTGTGAAGCTCAATGCTGCCCTCTGCCTAAGGCAAAGGTCAAAGCAGAGCTTACCCGACCCCCACAGACTTGCTCAAAGGTTCCAATAGAACAAGTCTTCTCCATGATGCAGAACTAGGAGAAAAGGAATTGCCAATGAAAAAGCCTGTCTTCCAGGGCTGGTGGAAGATACTGGTTTCTTTAAAATGTGTTATGTACACACAGCAGAATACTACTCAGCCATACAAATGGACAGATTCTGTCATTTCCATCACTATGGATGGAACTGGAGATCCAGTTATGTGTAAGTTAAGTAAAATTTAAATTTTAAGTAAAATAAACCAGGGACATAAATGCTACAAGACCTCACTCACATGTGGAATGCATATGGCTGAGTTCACACAAATGAGTAGAATAGAGATATTACAAGCTAGGAAGGAGAGATGAGGAGAAGGAGGGGACATGGAGAGATTATTTAGTGAACACAAAGCTAGGGCTAGGTAGGAAAAGTAAAACTTATTACTCTTCTATGGTAGAGAAGATAATTGTACTAGCCACTTGTGGACAGAATCCAATATATGTAGAAGAGAAGATTTTGAATATTCTTATTCCAAAGAAATGATAACCTGTAATCCTAGCACTCTTCAAGGCCAAGACAGGAGGATTACAAGTTCAAGACCAACCTAGGCAACTTAGTAACTTAGAAAGATCCTTCCTGTTTCCAAGTACAAACTTAAAAATATCTGGGAATGTAGCTCCATATGAAAGAACCAGTACAGACCCTGCACCAAATACACACACACACACACACACACACACACACACACACAGACACACACACATACATATACACACACATACACACATACATATATACACACACATACATACATACATACATACATACACACACACACACACACGCACACACACTCACATAGGTAAATCTTTGAGATGATAGATAAGCCTAAATGTCTTCAGTCAGTTGATGCACCACATATTCCAAAACATCACACTGGACTCTCTAAAGATGTGCAATTATGATTTGTTTAAAATAAAAAACAAATAAATTAAAACACATTTTCTTTTGAAAAGGGAAAGTTACCATATTCAGATGGGATGAACTCTGTCAAATGAACTCTGTCAACTGAAGCTGACTGTAACACGGAGGTTAGTAAACTACCTGTCCTGGGTGCCGAAGGAAGAGATTCAACCAAGTTCTGGAAAAATTAATGATCCCTCTGTATGAAGCCCAAATTTCCAAAGTCCTATGATCACAGTGTCAGTAGCAAATTTAAGGGTGTTGAATTTGGCTTCTTCTCTGGTCTCGGTATTTCAGAGTGCCCCTGGGACATTCTGACCCCCACCTGACTTTGGGAAGTGCCACCTGATAGGAGAGGAGACCCAGGCTTTGGGCTTTGATCAGTATTACATACCTTGAAGCTGCTGCACTTTGCAGCCCCCACTCACTCGCCAGGACTTTGAGTCTCCAAGGGCACCTGCTCCCGCCCTCCGGTCCTCTAAGCCTTTGTCAGGCTTCTGGAAAAGCAGCTGCTCCCCAGACCTTTCTGGGCTGGCAGATGTGGGCTGAAATCACCTCGCACAGTACCTGGCTTACTCTATTGAGATTGGCCAGAGTGGGTGTCGCTCCGTAGCTAACAGGAGAATCAACATAATGATTGTCTGTGTCTCCTATGAATTTCTGCTGAATGCATCCCTGGGGGTAAGAGGTGAGAAGCAGGGAATGTTAGGGGATGAGGAACACATGAGATTTCTGGGAAGAATGGTTAACTTAAAAAATTGAGGCTTTGCACAGCACCCCACCACAGCAAAATGGCACGAGTTTCTAAGATCTCAGGGTAGCCAAGTGGCAGAATTTGGCCCAAATCTGAGGGCCCCTGAGAAGGAGCCAGGAGTCTGTGGCCTGGGTCCCCTCTGTGGGTGCTGACTGTCTCCGTCCTTCTCCCTGGGCTGCCCCTCCATGGAGAGCACTGCCAACTGCTGTCTGCCTTCAAAGCACCAAAGACAACCATGAGGTTCCTCCCCCACACTGACATTCTGAGTTAATCCAGAGTAGAGCTGTTACTGAGCAAGGGGAGTGTCTCTGTCCTTGTTAGCTCAAGCACACTGCACAGAACAAGGGCCCCAACAGGCTCTGGGGTCCTTAGATGGTGACCATCTCAGCTCCATGGCACAGAAAACTGTGCTTGGCACCCCTCCTTCCTGGCAGGGAGACTGACAGGTCTCCCCACACCATGTGCTGGGTGAGAGCAAGGAATGACAGCATCACTCTGAGGAATAATTAGCTCTGCACAAGGAGGTGCCTAAGCCTGGCTCTGCCACTCACCCCTTTGACTGACACTGCACGTTGCTCCTGACCTCACACATCACTGGGTATAATTGCTGGAGACTTATTAATTGTTATGATTAAGGCTTCCCACATGCATATTCGAGTGGCTTTTGCCCCAAAGCATTCATCACAACAAAGGTCGCACCTGCAGGGTAGCAGCCAAAAGCCTGCCCGCCTGGACCCCACAGGAGTTTCTGAGGCTGAGTGTCAGCAGGTCCACCACCTCGCACACTGTGGTTGTCACAATGACAGAGTCTGACAATACAGAAGGTTTAAAATGCCATCTTGCTGCCCAGAACTCAGGCCCTTGGTGAACAAATCAACTCAACTTTGCCAACCAGACCCTCCTTCCTACCACCAGCGGCCCGGAGATGGTCTCAGGCAGTGACAGCTGCTCAGCCTCTTCCTCCTAGATGATCTAGTCCAAACCTCTACTTTTCTAAGTGAGGAGATTAAGGCCCAAAGACAATTCTGAACTGACTCAAGATCATCCCACAATTAGTGATGTGATGAAGTTCAAATAGTTTCTTCTTCTTCTTCTCCTTCTTCTTCTTCTTCTTCTTCTTCTTCTTCTTCATCTTGTTCTTCTTCTTCCTCTTCTTCTTCTTCTTTGTTTTCTTCTTCATTGTCTTCTCCTTCTCCTTATTCTTCTTTCTTCTTCTATTTCTTCTTCCTCTTCTTCTCTCTCCTCATCCCCCTCCTCTTCTTCTTCACCTTCTTCTTCTTCTTCCTTCTTTTTCTCCTATTTCTTCTTCTTCCTCCTCTTCTTCTTCTTCTCCTCCTTTTCTTCCTTCTCCTTCTTCTTTGTGACTAGGATTTGAGAGTCCTCAGCAATGTTCACCCCACTTAAAAACTTCTAAACAAGAATGGTATTTATTGAGTGTACACTGTGGGCTAAGAATTATGCTCTTTGATTTTTATTACTTCCACCCTTTCTCCCCCAAATAAACCTAAGATATTTATTCACTCAGTGGTTGTTTTTGTTGCTTTTGTTTTTAATGCACAATTTCTACATGCTATTTTAAGCACTTACTTTTTAAAACCTTATTTAATGCTCTTGATATATTTCTATAAGTCACATACTACCCTGATATCATATTATTCATACTAGTTTTCTTTCATGAAGGGAAGAGAGACACAACTGATACCTGCCCATATTTTCAAAATTTGTATATATAAAATTAAATGCAAGCCCTCTTCTTTATATTCTGCACCATTTTTATTGTCGTTTGCTTGCATGTTTGCTTTATGATGCTGGAGAGTGAACCTAAGATCTCATCCATGCCTTGATTATATAATCCTCCTGCTTCAGCCTCCTGGGTAGCTGCTATTATACATGGGCACTGCCACACCCAACTCACTAGATCTCTACCCTTACTATCTACCTCTATGTCTGAAAAGCAATATTTTATTAGCAGTGAGTTAACAATGGTATGGATGTGTGTACTGTCTGCTGCTTGAGGGTCTAGTTGTTAGACATATGGTAAGAAACAACATGGATGAGAAATATTGAAAGCAAACTTGAATAAAAGTAATCTCAAAGACTTAAAAGATCTCAGAGGAAAACAAAAGAGCCCCCTTTGATAATAAGAACTCAGGAACTCCTTGGAGTTGAGTGATTCTAAGGGGCTGAGTTGAACAGGGCAGGAAGCAGAACTGGTCACCTCAAAGAGCGTGGAGAGGTGCTGCTCCTCAACTCAATCCCAGTCCCATTCCTCCACTCCTACAACCCGCACGCAGAATTGCCACACCTCTTGATGGTGGCTGAGTGGAAGCAAACCCCTGATCCACTCCCAGATCTATCATCACCACGCACAAGCTCCAGGTCTGTAAGAACCATCACAGCTCCCATAGGATCCCTTCTGAAGTCCCACAGTTCCCATGGTGCTCAGCTCCTGTAGTCCAGGTGAGGTGTCTAGCAGGTAGATACAAGGAGAAAGTGGAGGCAAAGGGCCATCATGCTCCCTCTGAGCTCAAGGAGCTCATTCTGTCCTCAGACGATAGCACTCAGTATCCGCTCGCCCACTAATGCAGATCTCAGTGTGGCAGGGCTGCAAGGACTTGGCAATGAAGTCAGCTTCATGCCTAAGACCTTGCACTGCTGCCCATTGTGTTACAGCCTGGTGGTCACCAACATCCATCTTCCCCAGGGGAAACACCAGTCAAGGACAGACACGGGTGGCCTGTCAGCCTCCCGGTACACAGGGAATGGGGAAGACATAGCAACAAAACAAGGAGGAGAAGAGTCCTGTGAGCTTCTTGGATGGTACAAGCTGGTGGAAAATGTCACATTTGAAATTCAAAATGTCGACAGGGTCACCCAGCACCAACCTCACCTCATCTTCCCACTCTGGAGCATCACTGAGGTCCTCACTTTCAAGTGTGCTTCCTGACACCTGGTGCAGTGACAGTCCAATGACAAAACAAATGGGCATGGTGGCCTTAGTGTCACAGGTCCTTCCAGATTTAAATCCATCCAAAGGTCATGAAAACACATCCCAACTTTATCCCAGGCAACATGCACATAGTTAGCTATAATATTTTCTCTTATATAGAAAAAGGATGTCAAAATGGTGACAACCTCCATAACACATACTGAGAGGCTGATCAAATTGACATCCAGAGACTCAAATACTATGCAAACACTTAAAATGACATACTAGAAAATATATATGCCTCAGGAAGATGGATCTATAATATATTTGCCAAAGAAAAAATACTGGACCACAAACAATATATAAAATATAATCCCATTGAAAAAATATGCATGAAATAGGGAACATCAAGTAAACAGTTGAGGGCTGTTTCCATGGTGAGTGGTGAGAGACGGTCACTTGCTTCTTTTTCTTCAGCACAATCTCTACGCTCACAATGATAACAATAGCACTGCGAGTTTTGGGGTGTTTTCCTGCTTTTAAAAGAACCTAAGGATGGAAGAAAGGACAGAGAAGTTAGGGAAAGGGGAAGTAAAAAGAGATTAAGATGTGATACTTATATAGACCAACTCCTCACAATGACTGTATTCATTAAGTATTACAAACACACATTAATACTAAATCTATCAACCAAAGAGAAAAAGAGAGAGCAATCGGGTCCTTCTGTGAGCTTGAGGAAGCACTGGGAATTAGACACTCAGAAAAAGAGAAGCTATTGTGAAGACACTCAAGGCTCCTTCCCAACAGCTGTAGCTTTGGACCTGAGTTGCTTTTCTAGCTCTTCTGAATCCTGAGAGAAGAGTCTGTCCTTTAAGAATAAGACTACTACATGCTCCTCAGTAAGGTCTCTACTGACATGCATTCTATGTCACTGAAAGAAAGGAACAAATGTTACAAAACTGCTGAGCATGCCATGCTACAGCCACTCTTAGGGACAGAATCCAAGTCTCCTTTATTCCACTGCAAACCCTTCTGTGAGTCATCTTGCCTCTGCCATGGTGGGTCTTTTCTTCAGTTTTATGAAGGAAGAAGAATTTCTTACAAGAAGAACAAATCCAGTAAGTACAGGAGGTCAGAAGTTGGAAGGCATTTTTCCAAACCAAAATTCCAAAGCCCTATCTTTCAGGTATGGTCATGGTGCTCAAAATAGGCTTGGTCTGGGTGAAAATATCATGGGTGCCCATGCTCAGGGTAAATGGGCTGTACTCCATGACGAGGATGGCCATCTGAAGCAACCTGTTTAGGCTCACATGGGCCCATGTGTCCTTCTCCTTGGCTTTGCTGGTTGCATTCCATTTTTCCCTTTTCATCAGTGGTGAAGACAGTCACTCATCTACCTTCCACATCCCAGGAACATTCATGGAGAGATATTAATCTAGGTTATTTATTTTAGGTCTGCTGTGACCATAAACTAAGCCTGTGGTAACCCATAAGCCAGGGCCTAATGAAATGAAATTAAACTCAAGACCCAGCCTATCTGAAGAGGAGGAGGACTCACGGGAGCTGGCCATCTGGAGACTGTGGAGTGCACATTGTTCTAGCCCAGTGAGGCAAGATCACTCTGATGCCCTTAAACCCCAGCCTGGGCTCCCAAGGGCCAGTTTACCTCCATCACTTGGGAAATTCACAGAATCAGAATCTCTTGGTCCAGGCCCAGAAACCAGGGTTTGGGGAAGATCGGTATTTGATTCTGATGCATTGCACTGGGGAAAAATCAGCTTACATTGAACAAGGTTCATGCTAGGGGTCTCTCAAGCCCAAATCTGCTTAAGTAAAATTTGACTGACAGGCTCTGCCACTAGAGCTGCTGAGGGGAGAAAAGCAAAAATAAAACATCAAGCTGTGCTCAGTACTACTGGAATTTCTCATGTTGATGTTTTGCCATGATGAGAGAAGGCTATGTTGGCTCCCAGGAGCCAGGGGCACAGATGGAGGCCCCTGGTTAGGTACCACAAGTTAGCTACCTCTCGCTGTCCTATTATCCCCAGTCCAGGTCCCTCCTTGATCAGCACATCCACCTCTAAACATGATGGAGTTATCAGAAGACACATATTTTATTAGAGGATGACTTGCTGGCATCTTCATTGTGTCCCCCTCCACCCAAGTGCAGGTGGATGCTTCCGAAGCCAATGCCCTGGATGGGGTCCACGCCTCTTGCTAGTAAAGGAGTTGGTCATGAACCATCAGCCTCCTGCATGAACATTACCCAGTCCCACCTCCAGGGAGGTTTGCCTTATGGGGCAATCTAAACATAGCACTTCAAACTTACAAAGAAAATATTATTTCAGACAGTACTCCAATTAGGACATTCTCTCTTTACAAAATTATCTTTATCAATATAAAATTGCCATTCCCTTTCTCGACCATCACCTTGATGTATAGCTATTCATAGAAAAGTCCAAGACAAAAATCAAATTTTCAATAATTTACCAATGGCTAGAATTGGGTACAGAGGAACAAAGACTCTTTAAAACATCTGCATGTTTGCTATTTCAAAAATAATGATCTTTGTCCTTCCCAAACGGTTACCAGAACCATTAAGAAGCCCCCTACAGACAGGTTCTGATTCATTGCTCTGAAACAAGCCCAGATACCACTATTTTATTATGTATTTATCTGTTCCTATAACAATTGATCTATTTATTTTTAAAAATGTATTAACTGTCCTGGGGATCAAACTCAGGGACTTCACAGCAGTCTCAGCCCCTTGGCGTTTTTTCCTTGTGTTTGAGACAGGCTCTTTCTTTCACAAAGCTGCCCAGGCTGGGCTTGAACATGTTCCTGACTCAGCCTCTCAGAGTGTTGATATGGATTACAGGCAAGTGTCACTATGCCCAGCTCAGAGATTAATATTAACAAATTCAAATGCAAGTTTCTAATATGTAGCCAGGGCTAAGGATCACCAGTCTATGATAGAGAATAAGAGAGCAAACATTAGTTAAGCAAAACTTCATTGAGAACTTACTATGCATAAGGTATGCTCCCTGCAGGGAGGTGGGAGGTGGGAGGTGGGTTTTCCTTGGGGATAGAATCCTAACATCTAAGCTCTCATGCTGTAATACTAATGCCAGAGAAAATACATAGCCATTCTGAAAACCACCCATGCACACCCTTCCCTTAAGAAGGAGCTGAACTTTACACATTGTACTGTTTTCCAGCAAGACTGCAGTGCTCAACACAAACCACAGCAGCATAGAATAAATTTGGATGCGACACAGGAGGCTGGTGAAAGGGTGAGATATGAGCACAGTGATTGTACATTACAGAAATCTCTGGCAATTCTAGGATATTGACAAAGGTACATGCTGATAGCCAAGGAGCGTGTAAGGATTTTAATACCACATTTCCAGTTATGACTAGCGAAGCATAATTAGGTACTAAATTATAATGTTAATATTCATTTGAACAAATAAGTACTTGTAGTAGTAACACCAGGACCCGGGAGGGCAGCAATGGGGCTGATTAAGTGGACAGAGAGTTTCTTTGGATGAGTTTTGTCCTGGGTTGGGTAAGGCTGGTTCTCACTTGAGCCTTAAGAGGTCAAAACATCCACTGTCAAAGGTGTTATTTTTCCTATTGTAGTAGCACTCAAAGGATTCAGAATTAAGCAAATAAACACACAAGTAAATATAAATTGCAGTCTGCAACACATTGTAAGGAGGAAAAGGGAGAAAGGGCAGGCAGAGAAGGCCACCATGCAAGGCCATCCCAGACAGCAGATAGATAATGGGCCGGGAAGTCTTGAACTCAGCCATATAATTTTTCTAACAAAAATAAAAGGAAAGGGTCTTGCTGAGGTCTTCTATTATCGTGGACTTATCTATTTATACCTCCATTTCATCCAAAAAGAGTCTGAGGTGGGGCCTACCTGTCATGTGTAAGAAAATTAAAGTCACTCCTTAAAAGGGGCAAAAGTAAATTGAAGTAATGAGGAGGGAGAGAGGAAGAGGTTAAGGAAAAGAGAAGGAGGTTGAAGAAAAGAGAAACAAGACACACAAATGCACAGACACAGCCATGCATTTGAGTTCCTTCCTGAAGTCCAGATCTTAAGTAGAGCACAGGTCTCCTTTGGCCCATTTTCCCAGAAATTGGTGTCTTCCTACACAATTTCCTTGGGCTTCATATACAAGGTAAAATTCCATACCGAGCAATACTAACTAGCTGGGACCATCTCGAGTAGGTAACAAAAGCAAATCTATCATCAGCTGTGAGGAAAACAAAGAAAGAAAGAAAGAAAGAAAGAAAGAAAGAAAGAAAGAAAGAAAGAAAGAAAGAAAGAAAGAAAGAAAAAAAAAACAGTCCTCAGCTCCCCCAAACCCCAAAACACATAAGCTCAGCATTTTAACTGGCTGGGGTAAGAGCCATTATTTTCATTAATGGAGCTCATTTTTATTTTATTGGGCTTTTTTACTATCAGATTAAAAGCATGTTTTTTATTGTAGTTTTTTTCTAATGCAATCTTGGATGATGTGCTCAGAATGAATGGAATAGTTATTGTTTTAATTATTTTTTCATTTTGTGTTTTTATTTCGTTGGCTCCTTTTATTTACTACTCTTAAGTTTGCCATAATAACATGGACGCGGGGTGTTCAGAGGCCTCCAGTCAGCATCCCCACAGTGGTTGGCACCCGCTGAAAATGAAGGAGTGAGAAAACCCACAGCGGGCCGACGCGGGAGCCCTGTGGCAGCCCAGCCGCAAAGCCCAGCCTTGCTGAGTGAGGCGCGAGGGCAGGACCCTCAGGATTAAGTCTTCCAGGGTCAGCAGATACCTTTTAGGACACTTCTGCGCCTGCTCCTGCTGCCAGCTATTCTCTCTCACTATGTCAAGGAAGGGTTAGAAAGGATCTCAAGGCAGAGAATGGGAACATGTCTTCACCTGCAGCCACACTTCAGCAGTGACCAATTCCAGGAGAAGACATTTCTAGGCATCTCGTGTATTACAAGAAACTGACTATGGGAGTTGACTGCTCAGAGACAATCTCAAAAAAGAGCAGAGACCATAAGCTACTTAGAGGTAGAAGCCTTAGATTGCCACCTGCAATGTGGGTGAATGTCTCAAAAAACATTCCACTCAATGCAATCCAGTGGACATGGGAAGAAAGGACTACCTGACCCAACTTACATGTGGACTTTAACATTTCAAACTAAGCTTGTGGAAGTGTGTGTGCCAGGGACAATAAAGTAGGGAAGTGTTGGCCAAAGTTGCTTTTCTGAAGGATGAGTAAGTCTGGAGAGGTGATGCCTCATTAGTAATACTGTAGTACACACTGGAAATTTGCGGAGAGTAGATTTCAGGTGTTTTTACCACATTCAGGTAACTCCAATGGTACCTCAGCTCATGAAGTTAATTCTTTCCAGGATTCTGAACTGGAAGAGAATACAATTCAATTTCTTATGAGGTCAACAATGAACCTAACCATTTTAATTTGCTTGAGTATAGCAGTACTCATTTCATAATGAATATCAAAACATCAGGTTGTGCACCTTAAATACAGATAATAGAAAGACACAGGCTCTATACAGGCCCCCATTGCCTGAATAAAGATTTACTTGGTATCACCCTGCACTGCTACCTGCAGTCTTTCTGGGCTTCCTCCCCACTGTGATGGAGGAAATCATCAGGTTTCCTCCTGCCTTGTCCACAGAAGGGCTTCCCAACTTCCCTCTGGTTTCCTAAGGCTTCGCTACTGACTCGGCTGTGGTTTGAATGTGTTCTCCAAAGTTCATCCCCAACACAGCAGTATTAGGAAGAGAGACTTATAAACAGGTGATTTGAGATCATAATATTAAGTGCAGTAAGCCAGGCACAGAAAGTTTACAATCACATCCATTTCTCTTATGTGAAAAATCCAAACTATAAATAAATGAAAGAGTAAAAGAGAGATGGTAAGAAACTAAGAGGCAGACTTTTGGAGGCAGGGAAAAGGATCTGAGGGAGGAGAGGGAGCAGATATCTTAGTTATTTTTTTCATTGCTAAAATGAATACCTGACAACCACAAACTAAAGTATGAAAGGTTTACTTTAGCTCATGGTTTGCAAAAGTTTCAGTCCATACTTCACTGGATCCAAGGCAGGTGACATGGCGCAGGCACATGGCAGAGGAGAAACAGTCCACTCGAGGTAGGCAAGAAGCAGCCAGCTTCCTTCCCTTTATATCTCCTCCATGATACCAGTCTTTTGGGTGGTGCCATCCAGACCCAGGGAGGCCCTTCCATACTCACATCCAAAATTACACTAAACCCATCAGTGAACAAAGCAGGTTATCACACTCTTAATGCACAATCACACACCCTGTATCCTGCCGTCTCTGAAAAGCCCCACTTATGAGCTCATGAGGCTTTTCAGGGACATCTAGATACAATCCCTCACAAAGGGGAAGTGGGAGGCAGAGTTAAGGACAAGATATGCTCAAGATATGATTTGTATAGGTACAGTCCCTCCCCATGAAGCAATTATTATGTTTTGCAAACATACACTAATCAAAAGGACAAAGTTATTAGGTCATGAGTGTCTTGCCTTCTTGAGTGCATTAATGTCAGTGATGAAGGTGTGGATTAGTTATCACAGATCAAGTTTGTCTAAAAAAAATGAGGTCCTACACTATGAGATGAAGGCCTGCACCAGTTCTTTGTGCCTCCATATTTCTCTATGAAGCTTCCAGAATTATGAACCACAGAAATTCCTGTTTGTTGTAGTTTGCTCAATCTCAGACATTCTGTGACAGCAATACAGAACAGACTAAGACTCTCCTTCTGCCTACCTGGCACCCACTTGAGTAAAAGTCCTCAAAGGATGCTCCAGTTTCCCAACCCGTTTGTCCTATTCATTTAAGTATAGTGAAAATGTAAAGATGTGTTAGTAGTGTATACTAAGTACTTTCCATCACATTCAAAGTGAAATTTGAATCCCTGCAGGTCTCCTGCTGGTCACACACACACACACACACACACACACGCTTGCATGTGCACACACAATCACCTCTGCTCCTCTCTCCTCTAATCCTCCCCATTCCAGCCACTCTTAGAAGACAAGGCTGCCTGGAATCCCTCTTTCTTTTTTTAAATTCAAGTCTTTATTGGTACATTATGAATACACGTCATCATCACATTCAATACTGAGAGTTTGTACCAGAATATGACATGACTTGATTCTCATTTTTCCCCTTCCCCCACCCACCCTGCAACCCCTACCTCCAATATACACAAGCTTTGTTTCCTTTTTTATTACTGTCACATTCTTTTTCCCCTCATTATTTACCCCTACATAGTCTTTCCTTTTAAATATTATATATATATATATTTAAATATTATATATATATTTAAATATTATATATACATATATATAGTAGAACTCATTTACATCTTCATTTTCTCATACCATAGAAAAGATACAATATTTACACATCTGTGACCTATTTATTTCACTTATGAGGATGTCCTCAAGGTATATCCAACTGAGGATAGGGCTCTCTCCTAGCAAGGACTTCTTCGAGAGCCCCCTTCACTCCCACCTGCCTCTCCATGGCTCCTAGGCACTTGTGTATCTGCTTTCGTTTCCAGCATTACACATATCATTCCTAATTTTGCATCTTTTATTGGTGTCTCTCACTATACACATGAAGGAAAAATATGTTTGCCTTCATTACCACTGAACTCTCAACACAGTGATCACTGGGACCTGCAAGGTGGTCAGAAAATGTTTCTTGGAAGATGCTAAGGACTCTCTTGTTCCTGCCGTGCTGCCGGCACTGGGGCATGCAGCAAGTGGTCAATAAATCACTGTGAACCTTTTAACATCCAGGCCCAACCAAGAACCTTTTCATTGCTACTTACATATCAATAGATGAATCGAGAACTTCAAGAGTGAGGGTGACCCCAAGCCTCAGATGTCTCCTTCCAATCCTCCTCAACCGTGGAATGCTTTGAAGAGCACTTCATTTCATTCCTAAACAACAGTAAGGCATACGATGCTTTAAAACCTCATTAAGCTCACTTCCTAATGAATGTTCAGTCGCTGGCACAATTTATCACATCCTTTGATTTGCACATGTCTCTCTTCACATGACATATTCTTTCTAAACCAGCATGAGAACTGAAGCCGAATGTTGAGCACAGTTTAACAACATCCAAGCGCTAATTTGCGGAAACAAATTTTACTTATCAAAAGATGTTCCCTTAAGGAAAGTGAATACTCCATTTAAAGAACTATTTTTTTTTTCATCAGTGTAATTTGGAAGGAACTCTTCTGCCTTTGGAGCAAATACCCAAATTGAAGTTACATACACAAAAGGCAACCATTTATCACGTTCCAAACTCAGCACTCAAGCGCCAGGGTTCTGTTATCTCTGGGCATCCTGAGCACCAGAGATGGATTCTCCAGCAGCAGAGACTAGAAGACTATCCTTGCATAGTGCTCTTGTGAATTCTATACAACATAAAACTGATTTTCTCCTAAGAAGTTTGGAACAATTTGTGACATTAAAGTTCTTAAATTAGGCAGATTTGATTGACTTTTTTTTTTTTTTTTTTTTTGCCAATTATCCTTTCCTTTTCAGAAGTGTTTCAGGCAACAACCATGTTTGGACTGTGTATTCACCAAAAGAAAGCACTGGGCACTCATGCTCAGCTGCACGGCACTGGGCTGCAAGGATGTGAGAGGCGAGGTGGGCCTCTGAGGCTTAATCTCTGAGTTGAGCTGCACGTGGTGGCTATGTTGGCTCCACGGGATGAACAGACTGATGGTAACTGTTACTACATACTAAAGGCGTATTATAAAAATTATATAGTTAAAGGTCTTGTAAATACAGCCATGAAGATGATAACAGCCAGTATTTCCTGAGTACTTTCCTTCCACTGAACCCTTAGAATAAGCACTGCCTCACTTAATCCCCACAGCGGAACAAGGAAGGTCTATCATCATCCCATTCCCTGTCGAGGAAGGTGGAAAAGAAAGAAAGCCAAGGCTGCTTTCCCAGGAGGATGACTCTTGCACATGGAGGCCCAGCAATCATGGGAATGCAAACAGGGAAAGCCTGGGATGAAGTGTGAAGTGCACAGGAGAGGGCCTGGCACACCCAAGCAGTCAGCTCTGGCTGCTACCCTCAGATCTCTCAAGTTTTCAAGAGAAATCCACACAAGCCAGGAGTGGGGGTGGGAGGCTGAGATATGAGGATCCAAGTTTGAGCCCAGCCTGGGAAAGGTAGTAATTTAGTGAGAACTTGCCTCAAATTTTTTTTTTTTTAATGAAAGGGATGAGGTTACAGGTCAGTGCCAAAGCCCTTGGTTCACTTTCTGGAACCAGAAATGAAGCCAAACAAACCAAGAAACCCACGATGGTTTAAATATGCATTTATTTTTGGAGACAGAGTCTCATTTTTGTAGTTCAGGCCAGCCCTGAGCTCAACCTGGAACTCACAGCAATCCTCCTGCCTCTGCCTCCTCAGTACTGGGACTACAGGCATAAGCCATCATGCCTGGCATTATGGTTTGTGGTTCTGATTGCTAGTGGGCATGAGTCTCCATGCCTGGCATTGTTGTATGTGGTTAGCAGGGATCAAACCCTGGCCCTTGCACTTGTGAGGCAGGCACCAGAACCACTGAGCTAAATCCTAAGCCCTAAATGTGCAAATTTTAAAACTACATCATGCACACAAACAAACCGCAGCTCCAGGTCACAAGCAAACCCTGAACACCCCTTTTTCCTGTCCCATGACCTATTTCTATGGTTCGTGTCTAATCTCCCAAATGAAACCACACAGCTCCAAAAGCAAGAGCCTGCATCTCATGTCACTCTCCTCTCCTCCCCAGTGGTGCTGGGTTTTTGTTGAGGATACGTGACAAGGCCTTGGGAGAGTTAATTCCCCCAATGCTCGGAATTCCAGTCCTGTCAGTGTTTCACTTTGCGGAGACAGCCACTCATATGGAGTCTGACCATCCATTTCTCACTCACCTTCTATTGAAAACTGTCCTTTCCAACCTGAAGAAGCAACACTGGCTTTGTCAAGGGGCTTAGGGAACACTTGGGGCTGGGGATGGAGCTGTAGGCTCAGGTTCAAGGTTTCTCGCTCTGATCACCACTCAGACATTGGCTCCAAAGACTCCAGCAACTGTTCCTGTAGCTCCCTAGTCTGCAGCCACATTTAGGGTATTTGCACTATAGGGTCTTCTGTCTTTTCCTTGCTCTATCCAAACTTGAAGGAACACTACAAAGGCATACTGGCTTGGGCGTCCACACCCTGAACACAAACATGTGTCCATGTGCAAGCCCAGGACTTGCGAGTGTGTGTGTTCACACCTTCAGATGGTCAGTGAAGGTGATAAGTGGAATGGATTACAAGACACCAAGGGGAATGTGTGGGTGCTCTTGAAACATACTGGAGTTCCAATCAGTGCATTGAATTAAGGCAGATTCACCTTCACCCAGTGTGGATAGACACTGTCCCTTTGTTTGAAGGCACTGATAAAATTTTTTTAAAAAGAAGACCAAAGGCAAATTCACACCCTTCTGGAGCAGATTCCTCTTCTCCTGTCGTTGGCTCCGGATCTTCATGTTTACTCATTTTTGGACTCTACTCTTTGACCAGAGTGTGTTCATTCCATAGGGTCCATTTGGCTTAGGACTGAGCCAAACTACTGACCTCCTAGGTTCTCCAATTTGCAATAGGCAGATATTATCTATCTGTCTGTCTATCTGTCTGTCTGTCTGATCTATCTATCCATCCTTCCTGTCATCTTTTTTTTTATGTTACCAGGGATCAACCTCAGGCCCTTATGCTTCCACAGTAGGCACAGCATTACTTGAATTATATTCCCAGCTCCCTCCCATCTACTCTTATTGTTTCTGTTTCTCTGGCATGCATACACAGGACCTCTGACCAGGCTGGTCAGTGCACTCATCACGCCTCAGAAGCATGTTGGTGAAGACACTTCAAGGGTTGCTCATTTCTCTCATCTTCAGCTCTGTAATGAAGAAACAGAGAAAAATGAGCAGAAAAGGAGAACTAGACTTTTCAGGGTAACTAACAAGGGACAAGCTCTTTGCATAAGGAGGGGACTAGAGGAAAAAGCTTTGGTGGGGAAATGAGGCCAGGAAGGGGAGTGTGGCTCTCTGGTCCACAGTCGCCTCCAGTGTGGGGGCTCCATTATAGTGAACTCTACTCAGACAGCATCCTTCTGGGAGGATGAAGTTGCTGGAGACTGGTGCCGAGTGGGCAATGCCATAGTCTCATTATTTCTTTTTTCTACTAGGTTGCCCATCCTGATCCATTAGAAAAAAAGCAGGAGATAAAGATGGGACAGGATTGAGCATCCTGAGTTGTGAATATTATCTCAGCTCCTGTGAGGCTTCAAACTCCTATCCAGGAACACAGAAAGCACTGAGGCAGCAGGGGACCTGTCCATGCACCCCAAACCCTTACATATGCACACACATGCACACACATATGCATGTGCATGTACTCACATGCATGCATGCAGGCATGCACACTGCAGAAGGGCCTTCGGCACAAACCACACCACTCATGCACACAGTGAGTCCAGGATTTAGTGGCTGAGCTTATCTTGTGCAACATTCCCAGGTCTCCATTTTTCATTAAGCAATTTTTAAAGAGTTTTATGACCCCGTGAACAATAATTTTTTTTAGTGAAAGCAGACTGAATGGTAAGTGGTGGTAATTACACCAAACTAATTGTAGGCAAAATTAGTAAGAGGTCAGATCTGTTTGGTGGCAAAAGAAAATATATCCTTGTATCAGACCTTAAATGATCTCTAGGAAATTAATTCATCATGGGAATAAAAGGAATCTTCCTAAATCAACAGTGGCTTTCTTCTACATTTGCATGCATTAAGTGTCCACTTTAGTTCTGTTTTTTGTTGGATACCTGGATGCAAATTTGCACCGCACCTGAACTTCAACCAAACAGAGGACCAGAGGTCTATTTAAGTGCAGGGGAGACCTCCTGAACACTAGTTTTTTTTTTT
>PVIR01007927.1:0-17109 GCA_004026965.1 Petromus typicus
ACCATGAATTCAAAGACCCTGGGGTACACAATGCCATTGTCTTTTCTTTTTCTGAGACAAGACCTCACTTTTTGTAGTTCAGGTTGGCCCTGAGCTCAGCTCAGCCCTGAACTCACAGCAATCCTCCTGCCTCTGCCTCCCAAGTGCTGAGATTACAGGCATGAGCCACCACGTCCGGCACTGTGATATGTGGTTCTGGTTGCTGGTGGGCATGAGTCTCCAAGCTCAGCACTGCTATATGTGGTTACCAGGGATCAAACCCTGGCCCTTATGCTTGCAAGGCAGGCGCCGGAACCATTGAGCTAAATTCCCGGCCCTCTTTTCTTATCTTTTCTTTTTTTGGAGACAGAGCCTCACTATGTAGTTCAGGCTGGCCTTGAACTCACTATGTAGCCCAGGCGAGTCTCAAACTCAGAGAAATCTTCCAGCCTCTGCCTCCCGAGTGCTGGGATTACAGGGTGTGAGCTACTATGCACGGGGACACTCTTGTCTTTTAAAATTAGTAAACCCGACCAGGGATTTAGCTCAGTGGTTCTGGCACCTGTCTTGCAAGCGCAAGGACCCGGGTTCGAACCTCAGTAACCACATACAATACTGGGCATGGTGACTCACGCCCAGCAGCAATCAGTACCACATACCACAGTGCCGGGCGTGGTGGCTCATGCCTGTAATCCCAGCACTCAGGAGGCAGAGGCAGGAGGATTGCTGTGATGTGAGTTTGAGGCTAAACTCAGGGCCAGCCTGAAATACAAAGCGAGACCCTGTTTCAAAAAAAAAAAAAAAAAACCCAAAAATAAAATAAAATTAGTAAACCCAAAATAGAGGCCCCCTCAATCAAATTAAACACACAATGTAAAGTAAGGTTAAAAGTACGACGCACAATGAGGTTTCATATAGCCTGAAAAATCTACACATACTTTCACCTCAAAAAAAACTAACCAGTGGCTAGAAACATAGTTCAGTGGTAGGACTTGCCTAGCACCCCAAAACCCTGGTTTTGACTCTCAGCAATCCTTACTCACCAAAAAAGAAGCTAATGAAACACAAAAGCACATCCTTCCCAACTCACTATGTAAAATGTTTTTTTAAATGTACAATGATGTAAAAGAGTAAGTTATTATGTGATAGTTGCACACAAACATCACCACATCTGATGTTCTTCTATTTTTTTTTTTTGAGACAAAGTCTAGCTTTGTAGCTCAGGCTGGCTCTGAGCTCAGCCTCAAACTCATAGCAATCCTCTTGCCTCTTCCAAGTGTTGGGATTACAGGAGTGAGCCACCACACCCCGGATTGTTGTATGTGGTTGCAGTATCAACCTGGGCCCTAGGGTTTGCAAGGCAGGGACGGGAACCACTGAGATAAATCCCCAGCCCCTCTTGTATTTTAATTAACAGATGTAGACATTAACTTGGTGTAGGAAAATGTTTCTAGACTGTATATGTAGTGTAGATTGGCCCTGAACTTTCAGAGATCATCCTGCCTCAGCCTCCTGAGTACTGGACTGATTTAGTGAGACTTTGTTCTCACAATATAAGCCAAACCAAAGCAAAACACAAAAAACCTGTAGGGTAGGTAATAGTACATGCCAAATTACCATTTCTTTAGCTCAAATCAAACACCAGTGTACCTAGAATCTATAATTACAAAGGGGACAGTCTTGTTTTTTGTGAAACTGGAGTGTTGAGCAAAGTCCAACAGGAAAAAAAAAATTCCCAGAAGTTTGTAATTTACAGAACTGCAATCATAATAAACTGACACAGTCTATTGTAAAATCACAGGATAATGTAAGTAGGTGGAAGACAACTATTTTTATATCCAGAAGGGAAATTTGAAAATAGTTCTATCCAGCTCAAAAGCTTTAAGTGAAATTCACAGAATGAAATTGGTAAACCCTAAGGAGTAAATCTTTTAAAATGTGAAATCCTGGGCCCGAGGATACTGCTCAGTGGTTCCGGTGCCTGTCTTGCAAGGAAAAGGGCCCAGGTTCAATCCCGGGGAACCACATAACAATAGTGGGCGTGAAGACTCACCCCAGCAGCAATCAGTACCACATAGCACAGTGCCGGGCGTGGTGGCTCACGCCTGTAATCTCAGCACCTGGGAGGCAGAGGCAGGAGGACTGCTCTGAGTTTGAGGCTGAGCTCAGGGCCAGCCTGAACTAAAAACAAGACCCTGTCTCAAAAAAAAAAAAAAAGTGAAATCCTGCCAGGTTTAACAGCACACTCCAGTCATCCCAGCAGGGAAGCCAGAGAATGAGGATCATGAGTTCAAGGCCAACTTCGGTTACATAGCAAGACCCTCCTCCTCTCTAAAAAAGAGAAAAAAAAAAAAGGGAAATCCCATTAGTTTCAAACAACCCGGTCTTCGGACTTGTAAATAGTCTGTACCAGTCCAACACAGGGGCACTAGCTTGTAATCCCTGCCACTCAGAAGTGCTTCAAGGCAAACTGGGCAAATTAGTAAAGTTTCAAATTTTAAAATGAGGGAGGGAGAGGTCCGGCAGTCAAACTCAGTATTTCCTGGGCATTAAAACAAAACAAATTCTTGAAGACACTAAAGCAGACTTAAAGGTTTTTGAGTATCTACTAACTTTCCCCCACTTGTTAGCCACTTAAGTTATAAACCCACTTAAGCAATTATAAAAGCTCAAAATCAAACGATATCCAAATTTGCAAGATGTTTAGTGAAAAGACCCTCAAAATCCTGCGCCCCTGTTAAAAAAGACAACCAACGAGAGTAAAAACAATTCTATTTTAACATTTTCTCTATCCTGTGTATAGTTGCTAGATCCAAGAACCACTGTTACCAAGACACAAACAGATCAGATAAAACCAAAACGCTGTAAAAGAAAAAAGGCACAATAAAATGATTTTAACGTGTGCAACAGCTTACAACTTTCTTGGCTTGAACCAAAGCTGCATGCCGGCTTTACAGATGGGTGAACTAAGGCAGAAGGTCGGATTCATCCGTGCCTTTCTTTCTCAAGGTCACTCTAGTGCAAGAGAACAGCACGCCCGGACTCCCAGTCCCAGGCTCCCGACCTCTGCACACGCCCGGGCGGACAGCTCAAACGTGTTTGGCTCTACAGGAATCCTAAACGGCACCAGGCAGCCGGAGAAAAGAAAACACCTCGCGGGCTCTCGGCGCAGTTCTCGCAGGCCCGGGGTACCTGTGGCCTGGCCTCCTCGCGCCCGCGTCCCTCAGCGCGCGCGGGCCGAGCGCTTCTGCCCCCAAGAGCCAAGGAGATGCCCCCGGGCGGTGCTGCACTTACCGTCGCTCTCGGCCCTGACGAGCAGGGACATGCCCTTCAGGCGCTCCACGTAGCCTGACGACACATGCCCGGTGCCCCGATCGTCCCACTGCCGGTCCTCGTTCAGTGTGTAAACCTTAACCCGCCGCCGGGTGTCGGTCATCTTGCCGCCCAAGGGCCGGGACGAAGGCCCCACAGCAGCTGTCCAGGAACGGGGTCCAAAAGAAGCAGGCGTCCGAGAGCGGAGGGCTCCGGGGCCTCACTGTCGCCGCTGGACGCCGCCAGGCCGCGCCGTCGCCCGCATGGCTCGCTCCCCCGCCGCCGCCTTCGCCTCCGCCGCGCTATTGTCCGGGCCCGGCCGCCCGGCAGCCCCGAGGGGGGCGTGCAGCGCCCCGCAGTCTCCGGCTCCGCCGCGGTGGCAACGCGGGGCTCTGGTCACTGTCGTGCTCCCGCCTCCGCCATGATCCCCGCCGAGCAGCTTCCCGCGCCACCGCCGCCTCTTCAGGCCGCTACCGCCGCCATGTTTTCCTTACTTGTACCTGGCCCTGAGACCGCGGACAGCGCCTTCGCTCTGCTTCCTCTCTGCTTTAAGCATCCAAAGCCGGCGGGCGCCTGCTCCTTCTACAACTGCTCCCACTGCCCAGGAGATTTCGACCGCCCTCGGCGACCGAAGCACCCCTGGCTGCTGGGGGGCGCTTCCCCTTGGCCGCTGCCACCGCCTCTTCCGTCTTCCTCACTGAGCGAAAGCGGCCGCCATCTTGACTCACCCCTCAAAAGCGGCGCGCGGGGCCACCCAGGCAGCAGTTGCAGGGGCGGCCCGTCGGCCCCACCATTTAAAGAGACAGGGGCGAGGCCAGCAGCCTCGCCACAGCGGAGGCCTCGGTCGGAGGCGGGCGCGGAGCGGCCGAGGTGGCGAGAGCGCCGAGAGCGGAGGAGGCGGGACGCTGGTCGCGCCGGTGACGGCCCGGGACTCCTCGCGCTTCCCAGCACGCAACGTCGTGCAAGCGCGGGGCGGCGAGTGCGTCCGTCGCGCTCTGTGTTCGTCATCAGTCCCGCTGCGCTCGGAGGGGGCGTGGAGGCGACCGGTGCGCTCAGCGCGTCGCGGGCGTGTAACCTCCCCGCCCCTCGCTGCCGGTACCCGAGTGTCTCCTCCCAGTCTCTTGGGGTGTGGATTGTGCATCGCGACCTCCCCGGAGCTCCTGCTTTGGGGTGAAACTGAGAAGCTGCCCGGAGGGCCCCGTTGCGGTCGCGGGGCTTCGGAGATGTGTCGCGAGCTCGCGCTGGCGGCACGAATCTGGAAACATGGGACTATTCTCGTTTTCTGGAACTGAGCCCCACGTGACAATTCTAAAACTTAACCTTGCAAGTCAGCTTCTTTTACCTGTTACCAGAACTGTTATTTTCTAGTCCTAGTTGCCAGAAGAACTTGAGGGGCTTGAGAAAATAAATTCGGTAGTGTAGGATCAAGATGAGTAATTCTCAGCGTTAGATTTTTTTTAAACACCTACTTAAAACACTAAACTTACCAAACATTTGCACATTCATAGAAACAGCCCCAATGAAGGGGGATCTTTTTCTACTCGCCAGCCTCAGCCTTCAGAGTACTGGGATTACTGGCACCTACCACCACACCTGGCCACTTTTTTTCTCTTGAAGATTTAATACACTTCAGTCTGGTTCACTTCACCAGAGGACAGGGACTGCTTCAGTTTCTCTGCCTTCCTAACTGGGATGACCAAGATGTAAAGATAGCTGCTGCACAGAACTTAAAATTTTAGTGTTCTTTTGGGGTTTTTTTCTTTTTCTTTTTAGACATTATCTTGCTATCTACTTCAGGGCAGCCTTGAACTCACTATGTAGCCCAGGCTGACCTTGAACTCACGAGGATTCTCTTGCCTCAGCTGCCCAACTGCTGAAATACAGGCATGTGCCATCATGCTTGGCTTCTTTGTTCTTTTTCTTGACAAATTTGGAATCCTTCTGCCTAACTTTGAGGAGAGCCTTGATTCTCTCAGGGTTTTTTTGTTTTGTTTTGTTTTTTGTTTTTTGTTTTTTGAGACAGGGTCTCACTTTTGTAGTTCAGGCTGGCCTTGAGAGCAGCCTTGAACTCATGGCAATCCTCCTGCCTCTGCCTCCTTAGTTCTGGGATTACAGGCGTGAGCCACCATGCCCCGCACTGTGTTTTGTGGTTCTGATTGCTGATGGGCGTGAGTCTCCACACCCAGCATTGTTGTATGTGGTCTCCCAGGATAGAGCGGGCCCTTGTAGTTGCAAGGCAAGCACCGGAACCACTGAGCTAAATCCCCAGCCTTTTCTCAGTTTTTTGAGGCCTGGTAAGGAGACATCCAGAAGGTGCTGACGGGTAGAGCAGGCGACAGTGGAAGACAGTGGAGAAGCATTTTTAAAAGCTTGGTTGTCACATGTGGCAAGTGGTTACAGTTGGTAGGTTCTGGTGCTTGACCTTACCAAGAACATTATGTCAGACCTGTAATGTAGTTCACACTATACCCACCTGTTCACTAAGGTGTAATCTTCAACAGGACTGAGGGTTTCCAGGATGCCAGGCTATCAGGTTTACAATCAGTAATTGGTATCTTTTTTTTTTTAGATTTTTGAGACAGTCTCACTTTGTAGTTCAGGCTGGTCCTCACCTCAGCCACGAACTCGGCAATCCTCCTGCCTCTGCCTCCTGAGTGCTGGGATTACAGGTGTGAGCCACCACACCTGGCACTGTGGTATGTGCTGCTGGGCGTGAGTCACCACACGAGGCATTTTTGTATGTAGTTTTGAAGGGGCAAAGTGACTCCATCTTGAAGCCCAGCCTCCATTCTGTTATTTGCTCTCTGCCCCAAGTAAAAGCCAAAGCGACCTTGTACACTTTGCCCCGACCTTGTTACACCTTGCCCCACCTTGTCCTTCCTGACCTTGTCCTATCTCCTGTGTTCTGGCTCAGGAAAGGGATGCACATGAATGGGAAACGGGGAAGGGGAGGAGAAAGAAACCCATGTAATCTGCCAGTACTATAGAAGAGACAAGCCTGACCCATTTCGGGGTCTCTGACTTTGCTCAGCAGACCCACAGCATGCTGTGTCAATAAAGTGCCTTTGTACTTGCATGGGAATTTGGACTTATTTTGTAGTGGAGATTTCTGGACCCATCAGTTGGATCCTGGGCGATCGAACCCGGACCTTGTGCTTGCCAGCCAGGTGCCGGAACCATGGAGCTAAATCCCTGACCCAGTAGTTGGTATCTTTCTCCCCTACAACTTCAAAGACAAATGTTTGCTAAGACAAGTTTGAAATTCATCATTTGTAACTAAACTGAAAAATTATTTAAAAAATCAAAAAAATGTTTTTCTAAAAGGTAAATTGCAACCAGTTCAAGCACCTTGATGAAGGAGTTCAGGGACTGTCACCCCCAAAATATGCTGACTATTTAGACTGAAAGGCTTTGGATATCAGCAGATGCTAGAAATTGATACACTCTCACTGTCCCTTATCTACCCGCATACTGTACCCACCAAGGAGAATACGCCTCCCTGAATCTCCCTGATTCCGGGAAAGAAACAGCCTTTACAGACTCCAGTGCATTCAGATTCCAAAGGGCATCACTTACAAACTAATTTGTCTCTTGGATCCATTTATCTCCCCTAAAATCATTTATGATTTTATATTGCCTACACTCCCCATTTCCCTCTCTTCTATAGCAAGGGGGTTTAACTTCAACTATTTAGCCCTTGTCTGAATTTCACATTTTTGTATGGAATACAAATCATGCTATTATACTTGCATGTCACATAAAAATTATAGGAGGCTATTGTCTTTTGAGCTAAGCTCCTGTCTTAGAGCTCAAAAGATTGGATCAAAAATCAAAATGGAGTTGCTCTTGCTTAAGCACTGTAGCACCAAGTGGAAAGAAACCAGGAAAAACAGAATAGCAGGATTTCCAACACAGGATATTATTAATTGGTGGTGATAATGAAGTCCATTCTGCTCCAATTCTTACAGAAAAGAAGAGACCTGAGGTAACCTGTGTTAAATAATCAATTATTTTCTTCATTCTGTTTCTGTGTCCTAGCCTTAGTAATTTAAAAATAGATAAACCAATTTTTGTCTTTTTTGCTTTATTTAGCCTTTCTCTACAAAATTAACTTGTCTGCTCAGCTCATTGGTACATTTATTCTATTTTATGGAATTATATGTTGCTTGATTTTAAAATGGAAAATAAAGCCAATTAAAATCTTTAAATTGTAATTTTGTCTTTTACAGTGTTAATAAATGTGATGTGGTTTTTCTCTTGTTAATTGAGCTATTCTTCATCTGTTTCAGTGTATTTGGTTATAGAATCTTCAAAGTGAAAGTTTCAATTTCCTTACAAGAGTGTGAGTTCAATTTTGGCTATTGTTGATGCAGTAAGACATCCACATTTGGTTTATTCAGATGTTAATAGTTTTTCATTTCCAAATCAAACATGAAATAATTTGTAGAAAGAATTGTACTTAAGATATATTAAACAACAGGAGTTACTTATCGAGTGGAAAATGGTTAAATTCTACAAATAAAATAGTAAAGATTATGTTTAAATGAACTTTTTAAACACAGTGTGGCTGGGCATAGTGGCTTGTTCCTATAACTCTCGCCTTCTGCAGAGGCAGGAGGATTGCCATGAGTTAGAGACCAGCCCAGGTTACATTGTGAGTTCAGACCCTATTTTAAAAAACAAAAAAACAAAATAAACAAACATAAAACAGATTGAGTAGCCCTTATCTGAAATGTTCAAATTTTGGATTTTTTGGAGTTACATATTTAGATGTTTTATGGATGGAACCCAAATTTAAGTAAAGTTTAGGTTTTGTACATACCTTGTAAACATAGCCAGAAGATAATTTTGTACAATATCGCTAGTGGCTCTGTATTGACTTTGACTCCTCACATGAGGTCAGGGGTGAAATTTTCCACTTGTGCCATCATATCAGTGCTTGGGAATTTTCAGATTTTGGAGCATGCTGAATTTTAGTTCCTTAGACTAGAGATGTTTATCTTGTACTACTAAAATTGATCTATAGATTCAGTGTAATTCTTATTAAAATCCCATTGTGGAAATTGAAAACTCATCCTAAAGTTCATATGGAAACTCCAGTGGCTCCAAGTAACCACAATAGTCTTAGAAACACATAAAACTGGAAAGTTAGGTGGAGTTGGTGCCTGTCTGGGACCCCAGCACTCTGAGTGGCTTGGGCAGGAGGTTCTAGTCCAGCCGGGGCCACTTGGCGGCTTACAAGACCCTGTCTCAAATAAAAGAGAGCTGAGGGTGTTACTCAGTGTAAAGTCTCTAGGGTTTGAATATTCAGTATTTGTTCACCTCTGCCCACACATGAGCATTGGAGGACTCTCACTTCCTTATCTTAAAACTTATTAGGAAGCTACAGTAATCAAACCCGCAGAATGGAATAGAGATCCCAGATACAGGCCCTCACACACATGATCAAGTGATTTTGTGTTTGTTTGAGATACTCGTGCTGCGTGGTTCAGGCTTGCCTTGAATGCACTGTGTGACTCAGGCTGGCTTCATATTTTCGGTAACCCTCTTTCCTCAGCCTTCTGAGTGCTGGGACTACAGACCTGCACCAGCACACTTTTGAACTTTTAGTTTTTTACAGGAGTACCAAGACCAGTAGAAGAGAGGAGTTTTTCAACAAATTATGCTGAGAAAATTGAATACACACAGGCATACACACAATGAAATTGGACCCTTCCATTATATCTCATACAAAAATGAACACAAATGGATCAAAGACCTAAGTGCAAAGCCAAACCTCTAACACTCTATAAAACAAGGAACTGCTTCATAACATTGGGTTTGGCAGTGATTTCTTGGAGATGACACCAAAACCACTTTAGAGAGGAAATATGTGCCATTCTGGTGTTACAGTGGTGGAGCTGGTAGCTGTGCACAGGCCAAACAATGGCCCAAGAGAGTCACACAGTTATCAGTGATGAAAGTGATGCTGAACTTGACGGCTTAGATACATGATCTGGCCATTGAACACACCAAAGTACGGAGAGCACCTGGATACAGAGGCTCATGGACAAATTAACCCATTCATGAGCCCCACCCCCATAGCTAGACATGCCTGACTAAAAAGGGACAGACTACTCCCAAACCAGAGGAGGGAGCTGCACAGAAGAAAAAGATACCTCAGAAGAAACTGAAGAGACCAAAACGTTTGGCATGGGAATAAGTTAAGCATAAAATAGATACAAATACAAGTTTAAAAAAGATACTGGACCTTATCAAAATTAAATAGTTTTAAGCATCAAAAGGTATCATTAAGGACGTAGAAATGATAAAGAATTAAGATGTGTTATGTACCAACTTCCCATAATGAATGTAATCATTATATACAGTCAATGTGTACTAACAAAAATAAAAATTAAAAAAGACACCATTAACAGTAAGAAGAAAGGGCTGGGGATTTAGCTCAGTGGTTCCATTGTGTGCCTTGCAAGTGTAAGGTCCTGAGTTCGATCCCCAGTAACCGCATACCACAATGCTGTATAAAGGTTATTGTATTGGAGAGCTTGCAGCCCTGGCAAATTTGGGAAAGGACTCAGGTGTCTTTGAACACGTACTCAGTGGGGAAAATGTCCCAGGCAAACTTAGGAAAGGACTCAGGTGTCCTTGAACATGTACTCAGTGGGGAAAATGTCCCAGGCAAACTTGGGAAAAGAAGTGTTTAGCTAGCAAGATACAATAGGAAGTACTCACATGCCCTTGAATATGTACTCAGTGGGGGAAAATGACCTCTCCCCCTCTGACTATACATATGAAAAATGGTCACATACTGATTTCTGGGAGGGATTAGTTCCCCCTCCAGAGAATCTGGAAGTGACTAGTAAGAGCCTGCCGTTTTTTTTTTTTTTTTTCTGGAGAGGCTATAAAAGAGGAAAAAGGAACTCAAGGCAAGTGCGCGCTAGACGGAAATCTACTCTGAGGATGAGCTAGGGCCTTCATGCTGTTTTTACCCATGGTTGCAATATTATCAGTGGTGCTGTCTGCTAGAGTGAGGACAAGCTAGACCCTCCGTGCTGTAATCTGTCTGACAATGTTACGGTGTTGTTTTGCTGCAGTGGTAATTATATTCTCAGATTGCTCTTTCTACAGTTTTTACTACTTTACATTATATATATCCATCTATATATAGATGGATATATATATATCTATTATATATATAGATAGATAGATGAAAATTCTCATTTCTGGCGTGTTTTGGTTTCATTTTGCGTATCGAACCTCAATTTCTAGGTAAAGATATACCAATTCAGTAAGTTTTCTTCTCTTGCTGAAAGAGCATGGTGGCTCACACCTGTAATCCCAGCACTCAGGAGGCATAGGCAGGAGGATTGTTGTGAGTTCAAGGCTTGCCTGGGCTACTTTATAATTAATACCTACCAAGATTATGTGTACTCCTACTGCTTAACAATATGTATTTATCCTACAGATCACTAACAAAAAGCCAAGCAAACCAATTAAAAAAACATATAGGTGACTTGAATAGAAATTTCTCCAAACATGTATGAATGATCAATAATAACTTTAGAAGATGCTCAACATCACTAATCTTTAGGGAAATGTAGATCAAAACCATAATGAAACATCACGTCAACACAAGTGTCTGCCAGGACCTGGCAAAATTAGAGTATCTTGTGCAGCACCAGTGAAAACTTAAAATGGTGCAGTCAGTGTGGAAAACAGCATGACAATTATTAAAAAAATAGAAGATAAAGCTGTTGTAGGAGCCAACAATTTTGTATGCACAAAACAATCTACACCAAGAATCCAGATATTTCTCCTCCCAATTTCACAGTAGCATTATCCACAATCATCAAAAACTAAAAGAAATATGAGGCCTGTGGACAGATGAATGAATAAACAAATATCTTCTATACACTGAAATATTTACATGTGGAATATTATTCAGCCTTAAATTCATCTACGGTCTTTACAGATAGAGCTGTGCTGATGGATTTGGGTCTTTCTAAGGGGAAGCCTGACACTCAGCTCCAGGTCAGCATACCCAGTGTCTGTGATACTCGAAACAAACTGTGCAATAATAATTTGTCTCTCTCATGCTATGGTATTGCTCAGTATCCCACTGTCAACATCTTCTTTGGGCCAAAGATTCTTGTCCTTGACCTGCAATAAGGTAATATTGGGCACAATCTCATAGCATTGAGCAACCAACTAAACCATAGGGTCACTGGGCAAGTATTTCACAGCAAACTCTTGCTGACAGGAATATTGTGGACCAGTCTTCTTCGTGCTTCATGGCCATCGCTTGAGATAAGCGGTCTTGAGTTGAACGTATTCCAGATGTAGTCTCATGACTTCTCGTCTGACATACTTTTGCCAACTTCCTTCTATAGTTCTTAGCCAGACAAGAACTTCCCGATTCATCAGTCCATGTAGAGGCCCTGCCAGTGCATTCTTGGCTGGTGCAGATGACACCTAAAGGTCTAAAGGACATTGCCCACCAAATGGCTGATATGGGCATCTAGATGACCACCTTATTGATGGTAAGGCTGCTGTGGTCTGGGTTTTGCAAAGGAAATAGATGTAATATAGGATACATAATTTGTAGGATTATTTTGTGATATTGACCCAAAAAATCGAATGCAGGGGAGTGCAAGAGATTAGCTGCAGATTAGAGATCCAAAGAATTCAGCCCAGGACCTGGATCCCACAGCAGTGTCCCTCACAAGGCCAGCAGAGGCAATGTCTCATGCTTGTCCATATCAGGGATCTACAATGGGAAGGCCCAAAGGCCAGTGCTGGAAGCCAGAAAATCTGTGCTAATGGGAGTGAAGGACTTGTGCCAGCAGGCTGAGGGATCTACACTGGAGCCAGAACATGATGCTTACAGCTCCTTCTCCTCCTCCTCCAAGAACAGCCAAGTTCACATCAGGAAAAACAACTGCAGCAGGCTTCTAGAAAATCAACAGTTCACAGTCTTCCCCCTCTAGTTCTCTTTTTGTGCCACTGGAAATAATCCTCAAGTGGGTCTTCCATGCCCAGACTATACTGATTCAATTCAGTAGGGCATTGCAAGTTGACCCTTGATTGACCATTATACCCACTGCAGAGGTATAAATTCCTTTGTTCAGTGAATAGAGGATCAGTATAGAGTCACGTGGTGAAAGTGTGGAACCAGATCAGCTTAGAGTCAATGCTCTCACTGTAAAGATCCTGGTATGTCTTTGCTGCAACACAAGGTAGCTTTGTAGTTGGCTCCATAGCGTCTTCATAATCAACTCCTAGTACTTGCTTGGTTCGGCTGATAACCTCCACGTGCATCCAGAAGTCACTCTCATTGTTGAGGGCTGTGCTTAGCTGAGTCATGGGGTATAAACTGGTAGTAAACTTGCCTGGCATGGCGATGATATGAGAAGGTGGAGGTGCTCTCTTTATCCACTCTTTTGAGAGCCAGGACACTTGTCCCTCAGTTAGAATCTCTTCAGCTACTAGCAGCCAAAATAAGCCTTTAGGCAGGAGTTCTTCCCTATTCTTAGCCTTTTTGCAGTACTGGGCACTGAACCCAAGGCCTTCACACTGATCTGCACCCCCCACCATTTTTGTTTGCAGTGCAAGAGATCAAACTCAGGACCTTGTGCTTGCCAGACAGGTGTGGTGTCATTAAGCTACATCCCAAGCCCTCGCTCCCTACCTCTTTTTAAAAGTGTTTGTTTTGAGATGGTGTCTCACTAAATTGCTTCATTATTCAGACTGGGCATGAACTTTCAGACTGCTGCCTCAGCTTCCCAGAATACAGGCGTTACACCAGGTGCCACAGTGTCTAGCAAAAAACTACTTTCAGTGTATAATCAAGAGGAATTGGACACTAAGTAAGCATGGGGGGGTTGTTCGTGGATGACTCGGGCTTCTAGGTCACATGACAATAAGAGGATAAGAAAGGGATCACAGGAGACAATTGCTTAGAAATGGATATAATTTGCCAAATAAAAAAATGAAATTAGTTTTAATTAAAGAAATTGAAGCAATTATTCGGCTTTTTTTTTTTTTAATCTAAGTGTGGTATAGTCAATTCTATCTGTTCTGGATTATTTGCAGTATCAAAGTTCATTAGTGGGGTAAAGAGCAAAGTTTCAGATTCAGATTGTATTTTACCATGTTTTGTTTTTTATTCTTCTAAATTTGCTTCCTTCCTCCTTCCTTCTTTCTTTTCTAATATTTTTTATTTTTTTAATTTTTTTTGAGACAAATCTCACAATGTAGGCCAGGCTGGCCTCGAACTCAGCAATCCTCCTGCCTAAACCTCTTGAGTACTGGAATTATAGGCATTCACTATCTTGTCCAGGCTTCCCCTCTCCTCCCCTTCTTTTCTCTCCTCTCCTCTTTCCTTCCCTTCTCTCCCTCTACTCCTCCCCTTCCCTTCTATCCTTCCTTGTTTGTTTTCCTTTTTTTTGGTAGAACTGAAGATTGATCTCACCTTCCACACTGAATTATATCCTAAGCCCTTCTTTGAGATACCGTCTTACTGGAATACCCAGGCTGGGCCTGAGGTTGCAATTCAGAGAGCTGGGATTGTAGGCATATGCCACCATTTATTCCTACATATCTTTATAGTCGAGGTACAAGAGTTATGTTTGTCTTGTGGGTCTAAAATCTATACGAACAGTATCATACATCTACAAAATACACAAACATTACGGTTTATGGAATAAAAGTAGAGTGACTGAATTGTCATTTAAAGAGGCCATTAGTAGTGTCTTTGACGTTCTCATCTTCCTTCAGGACAGGTATTTGTCCTTTCCTTCTTTTAGACCTACAATTTATGCATTTCTACAGAACATGCTATTTAGATATGAAAAGCTAAATAAGAAGCAGAGTTAGCTCTGCAGAGAAAGAAGCCCAGATTCATTTAAAAAAAAGACTCAGTTGCTTCATTGAGTGAACATTTGTCTCCTCTAGTTTCTTATGGTGCTACTTGAATCCCCAAAGATAGGGTGTTTGGAGATGTAGTCTTGGGAGGTGAGGCACTGTGGGGTTAGTGCCCTTATAAAAAGGGAAAAGCTAGGCTGGGGATTTAGCTCAATGGCTTGAAGTTCAATCCTTGATACTGGAAAAAAAAAAAAAGGAAAAAAATTAAAAAGAAAGAAAGAAAAGCATATTTGCTTCTTCTTGCTTGTCCTCAGGTTAGGATTCAGCAAGCATTTGGCCACACACACCAGAGTGGACTTCGGTCTTGAACCTCCTAACCTTTGCAATGGTGAGCAATAAAGGTTAGCTGTTTACCGATCCAGTGTGCATTTCCTTTGTTGTGGCAACCAGAGCGCTCACTGAGAACCTCTGTGTGTTAGTCAGCTTCTCTAATCCTGGGCCAAATACCTGACACTTGCAGCTTGAAGGAGGAGAGGGGTGTGTGTTACTCAGGGTTTCAGTGCACGCACTTCCTGATCAGAGGGCTTCGAGGCAGGCACATCATGGCTGAGGTGTGAGTCTGCTCATGACCTGGAGGCCAAGAAGCAGTGCAGCAAAACAGTCAGAGGACCAGATGCAAACCCAAAGTCCGACTTCTAGGACCTCTCAGATGCACCTAGAGGTGTGATTTCCTAGTCACTGGGCAGATCTCAAACCAATCAAGTTGATAATCAAGTTTAACTGTCACACTCAGTGATTTAGCACCTTTAAAGCTTTGTTCCTTTATGATCAAATTCTGCAGAGAAGTCTGCTGATTATATTTCTAGGAATGGGGGGGGGGATCTTCACAAGGGCCCTAAAATTCAACTGAAAAGGACAGGCTATGGAAAATGGGTTGGCACAGGAATTATCGATGGGGAATTGCAACTGTACATGCTTGTTCAGTTTTGCATATTCCTTCTAGGGTTATATACTTTCAAACTGTTAGTCTCTTTCTGCTTCCCTTGCTGGTTTGGCAAGTATTAGCTCTGTTTAGTACTCATGGGTTGGTGAATATGTGGTCATGAGAATATGCCTTACAGACCTCTTTCTTAGCACATCATTAATCAAAAAAAGCTGCTGGCTATGAAATTATCACCACACTTAGGCCACTCTTCCCATAGGCTGCTCTCTGGCAGGGACCGGGTGTTGAAAGACACCAAGGCAGACATTTCTGGGAGACAATTTCCTTTGAAGGCTGACTTTGGCTCAGAGACCCTCCTATTGGCTTTGTCAAATCTTCCTATCAGTGCTGCTCAGGGCAATTCCACTGAGACTTCTTTCCTTCTGTCCTTCCCTTGGGTTGGAAAGAGACCAACTGATGTGATGGCTCATTTAGTGATCTGGACTCTATTTCTTCTGCTGCAGGCATTTCCCCTAGTAAAATCCTTGCATATTTAATCCTATTGGTGCCTTCTTTTTTTTTAAGGACCTAGATTAATTTTGCAAGGGAGGGATTAATTCAGTTCTTAGATGCAGTAAGTGCTTCTGCCTAGCGTGGTGATGCACTTTTGTAATCCCAGAAATCTAGGAGTTTGAGGCAGGAGGATTGTCATGATTTCAAGATCAGTCTGAACTGCGTAGCAAGTCCTGGTCTCAAAAAACCCAACCCTTGCTAGGTCTGGTCGGTACAGAACAAAGCTGGTACATAACAAAGATTGCCTTTCTCCTTTCCATAATGCCTCACATCTTGCCACAATCCTTTTATGTCACCATTCTGTCACACATGAATCCACCAGTTAGAAAATCACATGGTGCTCTATGACCCCTGACCACTGGTCCCTGCCTGCTGTGTCCTGGCGACTCCTCTATGTGTAGAGCAGTCGGGCAGTTACCTCTCCCCGGTATAGCCTGCTCTGGAGACCTTAGTCTTGGTCCATTTTATTTTCTATTACCTCCCAGCTCCAAAAAACTGCAGTGTGTGTTAGAAAAGTTGCAATGTTATTAGCTACCTAACCTTACAATATGACTCTCCGGTGTTGGCAAAATCTCTTTACTCAAAACCCCCACCTGGTTCTGTTCCCTTTTACTGTGAAGACCATATCTCTTAAAACTCAGGCCCCACCTTTCCATAAACATCCAAACTCTGGAGGGATGACACAGCAGTCATCCCCTCCCCTAGGCTATGACTTAACTGAGGCCCAAGTTACCTTTAAAATTCACCTGTGAAGGAGAATCCCTTTGTCTATTTGGCCTAAGTGCATGAACTTGGCTCATATAAGTCACTGACCCCCTGCCCTGCTCGCGCGCTCTCTCTCTCTCCTTTCCTTCCTTTTCTCATCTCTTCTTCTCTTTGTCTTTCCCGGCCCCTGAGGCTCCCGTTGTGGGAGATGCATCCCTTTAATAAAATCTCTTGCCGGGTTGCCTGGTGTGTGGCATGGTTGTTGAGCATTGTCGGGTTCCTTTTTCTGCTTTAACAGTGTGTTTATTTATTGTTTTCAGTGATGCGAACTGAACCTAGAGCCTTTGCATCGAGATATATCTCAAGCTTTTTTTCTTTTTTCATTTTCTTGAGGCCATAAATTTGAGGCCATTCTGAGTAAAACAGACTCCATTAAAAAAAAATTGTATCATCATACTGTTGTAGATAGACAAGCTAATTAGATTATCTTGTAGAGAGTTAGATAGGGCCAGCCCTCAAAAAGCCCACCTGGAGGACAGCGAAGGAACCAATCTAGACAGTCAAGGAACCAATGTGGAGGACAATCAAAAGACATCCACTGAAAGCCAACATTGCAAAAGGAGAGAAACTAACACACCCAGGTGGGATAAATAGAGGTGATTGATATTCTAAGTAGATATCAACATCTGGGTGGAGGGCTAGATTTTAACCCATCCCTTCCAGGAAAGATCCCAGACTGAAAATCCTTGTTCACTTTC
>PVIR01007927.1:17209-58889 GCA_004026965.1 Petromus typicus
CTCCTGCCTCTGCCTCCCGAGTGCTGGGATTACAGGCGTGAGCCACCACGCCCGGCACTGTGGTATGTGGTACTGGTTGCTGCTGGGTGTGGGTCTCCACACCCAGTATTGTTATGTGGTTACCGGGGAATCGAACCCGGGCCCTTGCGCTTGCGAGACAGGCGCCGGAACCACTGAGCTAACTCCCCGGCCCCCTGTTTTGTTTTGTTTTTTGAGACAGGGTCTCGCTTTGTGGTTCAGGATGGCCCTGAGCTCAGCCTCCTACTCACATCACAGCAATCCTCCTGCCTCTGTCTCCTGAGTGCTAGGATTACAGGCGTGAGCCACCACGTCCAGCACTGTGGTATGTGGTACTGATTGCTGCTAGGGTGAGTCTCCACACCCAGTATTGTTATGTGGTTACCTGGGATCAAACCTGGGTCCTTGCTCTTGCAAGACAGGTGCCAGAACCACTGAGCTATATCCCCGGCCCTTCTTTTTGGTTTTTTGAGAGAGGGTCTCACTTTGTAGATCAGGCTGGCTCTAAACTCACTATGCAGCCCAGGCCATCCTCAAACTCACAGCAATCTTCTGCCTCTGTCATCCAAGTTCTGGGATTACTGGCCTGAGCCACCATGCACACTATTGTGGTAAGTAGTTACTGGGGATTGAACTCCTGGCCTTGCGCTTGCAAGGCAGAAGCTGGAACCACTGAACCAAGTCCCCAGCCCACAATGAACTTTTCAAACTCTTAAGCTCTATTATTCCTATAATTCATTCTTGGATTTTAGAAAATACAAACTCGTGTTTCAGATATCTAGCAGGATGGGAGTTATAATATTTATCTCCCCCACCCTTTGGTGATTACTTGCTCCCTTGTATCACTATTTTACAGTTTAATAACAGATATATACTTTAAAGTATTATAGATGCAGTATGACAATTTGCTATCTACCAAGTATTTAATATTAGGATTCTACTTGTACTAGGTCACTCTAAAACTAGAAATTTCACAAATAGACTTAAAGACTCTAACATGTACTTTTTAAAGAATCGTTGAATTACAAGCATGTAATTTTATTTGGATACCTTTCATGTTCTGTGTTTATTACAGAGAGTAGCAACTAGTGGAACATGTGCTTGAAGAATCCACAAGTTAACGCACTGCATGACATGGGCAGAGCATTTTACTAATTGTAAAGTATCTAAAATATTTTTTACCCTCTTTTCTCTTTTTTATATATAAGTACCCCACCACTGAGCTGGATACCTAGCTCTGTGTCTTTAAAAACTTCAGCTTTTCTTTCTTTTTAAATTAATTAATTATTTTTTACTATGTAGGAAGATTTTCCTGAGAAAAGGATGAGTTTGTCTTCACAGAAGACAAAAAGTCCATTTACTTTATGAGGCAGATAGCAACTCTGAACCATAAACAGGCAGGGGCCTGCACAGCCTCAGAATTCTGTTTTTCTTTTCAGTGTCTCATCCTTAAATCCTGCCTGACCTAATTCCTCACATGGAGAAAGCAAGAGTCATTCATATATGCACTATGTATTCCATGTAAAAATCCATACAACTGACTGCATATTGGGTATACTGTCTTCAAAATGTTAGCAATGATTTATTTCTGTAAGAAGAGTTGGTTAAGCCAACTGAGGATCTTCCTTATTACAGAATGAGTTAAGTATCAGTCTCTAAATTCAGAAATTTTTATGAATTAGTTAAAATACCTGCGTACTGAAATTCCAAGTTTATAATAACTTTAAAAAGATCATTGAAGGGCTGGAGATTTAGCTCAGTAGTTCTGGCATCTGCCTGGCAAGTGCAAGGTCCCGAGTTTGAACCCTGGTACCACATATCACAGTGCCAGGAGTGGTGGCTCACATCTGTAATTCCAGCACTCAGGAGGCAGAGGCAAGAAGATTGCTGTGAGTTTGAGGCTGAGCCTAGGCGACACAGTGAGTTCAGGGTCAGTCTGAATCACAAAGTGGGACTGTCTCAAAGAAACAAAACCACCACCACCACAACAACAAACAAAACGAAAATGAAAAAGAAATTAATTGAATCTTAAATGTTTTGGTGTCTAAAGCCTCTTTATGCAGTTTTCTGTTGCATTTCCTGTCGGAGCCAGAAGATGGAGATGTTACTCACTGAAATGGTTATTCTTCATAGCAATTCCTTCCTCCAGCTTCCAAATGTCATTTACATTTATTAGTTCCAGAAGTGTTTTCCTGGAGTTTTGAGGTCTGTTATGTAAATGATATTGTCACTTATAAGAAAGGATAGTCTGATTTCTTCCCTTCTTATACTATCCTTTTCCTTTCTTTCTCTTGCCTGATTGCTCTAGTAAAAGTTTCAAAAAATATAGAAATTTTTCTATAAAAAAAGTGGAGACCCTTGTTTTGCTTCTGATTTTATAGGAAAAACTTTCAGTTATTCATCATTTAGTGTGACACTGGCAGTAGGTTTGTCATAAATGGCTCTCATTAGCTTTAGGTAAGTTCCTTCTATACTTATTTCCATACAGATTATTCACATGAATGAATGTTGGAGTTTGTGAAGGCTTTTTCTACACTTACTGAGATCATCATGTGACTTTTGTCCTTGTTTCTGTTTATGGGATATATTGCATTTATTGACTTATGTGTGTTGAACCAATCTTGCATCAAATACAGTACTTGTGTTAAAGAACTGATGTTTTTATTAGTCTTTTTTTTTTTCAGTAATTTTCAGGGATTGAACTCAGGCCTTTGTGCTTGTTGCAAGGTAGGCATAGAACCACTTGAGCTAAATCCCCCAGCCCAAGAACTGATGGTTTTACGATGCTAAGTTTTCCCAGTTAAGAACATGTTGTTTTTTTCCTTTACAACTCTCAGAAAGACCTTGGAATTTCTTCTATATAGGTCTTAGTCTTTTTTGTTGTGGGGGTGGTGGTGTTGGAAGTCAAACTGAGCATGTCGGATGTGCTAGGCAAGTGCTATGCCCCTGAACTACATTTCAGTCCCATGTTCAGAGCCTAGTTACACTGATTTCCAAGTATGCTTATGTACTGCATAGAGATGTTTCAGTCCCACATTACATCAGAGCTGGGTAAGTAAAATAGCTAAACCAATTAAAGAGTTTATAAAGAAAAACATTACAGTATACTAATTATTATTGAAGAAAGAAAATAAATTTAGTGGGTACAGAGTTTATAGACCATGCAGTAGTGCACAATGATGGCCTTGGCCTCGCCACTCACTCACTGAGCTGCCCCAAGAAACCTCCAGCCCTGCAGCGCTTCCTGGTCAGTACCTTGAACAGATGTACCATTTTTCGTCTTGTGCTTACTGGTACTGTGGTTTTTCTACATTTAGATATGGTCAGATAAATAAACATTTACCTCTGTGTTACAGTGGCCTACCGCAGTCATTGTAGTAACATGCTGTAGAGAGGTATAGCTGAGGAGCAATAGGCCACCCCACAAGGGTGTAGCCTTGGCAGGCAGCAGGCTATCACATCATGTAAACTGGCAGAAGTACACTCCATGATGTTTGCACAGTCCTCTAATGACACGCTTCTCAGAACAAATCGCCATTGTTAAGCAACATATAACTGTATTTGATAGACTTTGTTGCAACTATGAGGATATTTTCCATTCCTTTTTCTAGGAAATTATTATTCAAGTAAAATTACTGGTATATGTGTGTTTTGTTTTTTTTTTTGTTTGTTTGTTTTTAGACAGGGTCTCACTTTGTAGTCCAGGCTGGCCCTGAGCTCAACCTCAAACTCACATTATAGCAATCCTCCTGCCTCTGCCTCCCGAGTGCTGGGATTACAGGCATGAGCCACCATGCCCGGCACTGTGGTATGTGGTACTGGTTGCTGCTGGGTGTGAGTCGGGAGTCTCCACGCCCAGTATTGTATGTAGTTACCGGGGATCAAACCCAGACCATTGTGCTTGCAAGACATGCGCCGGAACCACTGAGCTAAATCCCCGGCCCTGGTATACATGTCTTTAATTTATAAACTACCTTATTAAATTTATTAATCTTTCTTTTTTTCTTGAAGTGCTACATCTGAACCCAGGGGCACTATTCTCCTTCTCCATATACCTTTTGCAAATTTTTAGACAAGGCCTTTCTGAGGCTGCCCAGGCTTAAGCAGCGGGGACTACAGGTGTGTACCACCATGCCTCACCTGGGAATTTATTAATTCTAATGTATTTTTCTTGTTAGAAAATTTTGGGGCTTTCTGGTTACAAAACAGTACCACTGAGAAAGAAATGCATTTTACCTTTTTATTTTTCCTATGTTATAACAATTAACTTATTTCCTTATTCTTGTTATAATTTCTGAAACAATAATAAATATAATAATATATAGGTGGTGCTGCCTGGTTCTTTTTCTCTTTTTACAGGACCTCCCACTCTCCAGGCAGCCACTATGCCTGTGGACTAAATCCCTGACCTCCTGCCTGATTTTTTATGGGTTTTATTATTAAGAAAATGTTATTTGCAGAGGATTTAGCTCAATGGTACTGCACATTGAAAGCACAAGTCCTGAGATTGATCTCTGGTACTTAAAAAAAAAAAAGTTTTTTGCTAAGAATGAGATAGGATTCTAGGGCCTGAGATTTCCTTGTGAATAAAGCAAACTCCCAACCTGTGTGTGTTTACACTAGAAGAGCTATCATGGAGGAAGACTGTATACTTATGATACTGGTTTTTTTTGCTTTAACATTTCCCACTTATTTGTGGGCTGTAGCTGTAGTTCAGTGGTACAGTACTTGCCAACACATGTGAAGCCTTGGGTTCCAACTTCAACACTGTAAAAAAAAAAAGAAAGAAAATATTCTTTTCTATTTTGTTTTATTTTTGGTGGCAAGATCTTATCCTGCATTCCAGGCTGGCCTTGAATTCATTATATAGCTTGTGCTGGCTTCATCAGTGCTGGGATTCCAGGCATGTGACACAATACTGGGCCCTCCCGTTGATATTTTAACTCAACATTCTTAGTTTTAAAAGTAATTTTTAAAAAGTTTTAAATTGAATTTTAAGTGCTTAAGGATGAAATGATATAATTTGTCTCTCTTAAGTTGATGCATTTGTAATGAAATATATCAATATATTTCTTGATATTGCATTAGGTTGGCCTTCCTGGAATATACTATGTGATGACGTTGAAAAGTATTTTTCATGTGTTGATTGTAGGAGGCAAAAAAGAGCATGACAACATGGCTGGAGCAGTTGGGCACAACCCACCAATGGAGCAGTTATTAACCATGGGTACAGAACAGCAGCACCCAACTTTGACATGAGATCAAGCTGAACTTTGCACCCCGTACCAAACTTCTGGGGCCAGTGATGTAGCTCAGTGGCACTGCATACCTTCTTGGCAAGTGCAAAGTCCTGAGTTCAATCCCCATTACTACAAGAAGAAAAAAAACAAAACAAAAAGTAGTACCAGTCTTCTGACACAAGAACCTAGCGCTTGACATCAGTCTTCTAATATGAGATCAAGTTAGACCATCGGGTTAAACGATGAAAGAAGATAAAAGACAAAAGAAATTGCCTTTTGACGTCACTACCCTCTTACGCTTGCAGTGATCAGTTTGCTTGTAGGACATATCTTCTTTTTTTCCTTCAAAACAACCTTTTACCTCTGAGCATTTATCCTTTTTCTTTTTCTTATTTCTGCTGTAAAATAAAAGATAATTTTTTACATCCACCAATTGTCCTCACTGATTCACTGATTGGGAGAAATGAGCCTAGAAAATATTTCTGGTCCTTAACATGTCCAAAACAGTTGCACTACTGGATTCTAGCTAGTAGTATTTTATTTGGAATTTTTGCATCATTTAAAAAGTGACAAGTGAAATTATCTTTCCCTCTCATTCATCCTTCCTTCCTTTCTTTTCTTTTCTTTGTTTTTGGGAGGTGGAGCTGGAGGCTTGAACCACACATGCTAGGAAATTGCTCTACCACCTCACTATATTTTCAGGGTTGAAATATTTCTTTTTTGTCTCTTTGTACCAGAGATTGAACTCAGTACCTTGTGCTTGTCAGGCAGGTGCTGCACCACTGAGCTACATCCGCAGACTAAAGTTATTTCATTTGTGTTATTAAGTTACATAAGTTATATTTAAAATGGAAAAAAGGTTTTCACCTTTTCCTATGGTATTTTCCAATTAACACTGGAATTATTTATTCTTTTTTTTTTTTGAGACAAGGTCTCACTTTGTAGTTCAGGCTAGCCCTACGCTCAGCCTCAAACTCACATCACAGCAATCCTCCTGCCTCTGTCTCCCGAGTGCTGGGATTACAGGCGTGAGCCACCATGCCTGGCGCTGTGGTATGTGGTACTGGTTGCTGCTGGGGTGAGTCTCTACGCCCAGTATTGTTTGTGGTTGCCAGGATCGAACCCGGCCCTTGTGCTTGCAAGATAGGTGCCAGAACCACTGAGCTAAATCCCCGGCCCTGGAATTATTTATTCTTTGTAGGGTAAGTAAATCTCAGCAGTCAATTCCTTGATTCCAATCTTATTTCAGTGGCAGTTGGTTAATATGCTCTGTAATCTCTTTTATGACAATTGGTATATTCAAAGGTTCTATTTCCTCTTCTCTTCCTCTTTTCTTTGTGGTATTAGGGATTGGACCTACAATCTTTTCACTGAGAAACATTTCCAGTCTCTGTTTAGTTTTTATGTTTTGAGAGAGGGTCTTCCTAGACTGAACTTGAACTTTTTTGATCCTCTTGCATCAGCCTTCCAGAGTGCTGGGATTACAGACCAAACTACCACACCTGGCTTTCTTTTTTCCCTTCTCCATGTACAGGAGATTAAACCCAGCACCTTTGCACTGAGCTACATCCCTAGCATCCCACCTCCCTTTTAAAATTTTGAGACAAAGTCTCACTAAATTGTCCAGGTTGGCTTTGAATTTACAATCCTCCAGCCTCCATCTCCTGAGATACTGCGATTAGAAGCAGGCACCTCCCCATCTAGCATTCAAAGGTATCTGTTTCCTTGAGGACTATTTTTTTTTTAAGTTTTTTTTGAGACAGGGTCTTGCTTTTTGTAGTTCAGATTGGCCCAGAGCTCACTTTATAGCCCAGGAGAGCCTCAAACTCACAGCAATCCTTTGCCTTTGCTTCCCGAGTGCTGGGATTATAGGCATGAGCCACCATGCCTAGAACTGTGTTATGTGATTCCTGGGGATTGAATTCAGGTCCTTGTGCTTGCAAGGCAGATGCTGGAACCACTGAGCTAAATACCCGGCCTGCCAGTCTGATTTAAAAATTTTCTTTTTTTTGTTTGTTTGGGTTTTTTTGTTGTTGTTTGAGACAGGGTCTTGCTTTGTGGTTTAGGCTGGCCCTGAGCTCAGCCTCAAACTCACATCACAGCAATCCTCCTGCCTCTGCCTCCCGAGTGCTGGGATTACAGGCGTGAGCCACCATGCCCGGCACTGTGGTATGTGGTACTGATTGCTGCTGGGCATGAGTCTCCATGCCCAGCACTGTTATGTGGTTACCGGGGATCGAATCTGGGCCCTTGCGCTTGCAAGACAGGCGCTGGAACCACTGAGTTATATCCCTGGCCCTGATTTTGAAATTTTCTTAAGAAACAAAAATTGGTCCTATAATTACCACCAGGCTCTGTAAGCATATTGTCTCCCCTGGAGTAACTGTTCCCTCCTCTTCTCCCTGGTTACTTTTAAAAATTTTTTGTAGAGGGGATCAAACTCATGACCTTGTGTTTATGAGGTAGGTGCCAGAACCTGTGCTAAATCCCCAGCCCTTTGTAGTCTTCTCAGGACATAGCAACATTCAGAGTCTGACCCCATAGAATGGGGCTCCATTCAGTAAGAGAGAAAAATATAGAAAACTCATTTCACACAGAGATGATTATCATTATGTTTTCTAAAAAATGTCAAGGCAAATCTTTTATGAATGAGTAGAAACAAATTTTCTATGTGTTCAAAATGAGAAAATTGAAAAGCAAAAATATTGGCAAAAATTTGAATCATATTGGTAATTCTTTAGTACTTATCTAGGTTATATATTCAACATTTAAATATATTGCTGTAGGATTTATTTAATAAAATTAAAAAATAAAGAGAATTTTAGATTATCATTTGTTTGCTATCCAGACTTTCACCTGTAAGCCAGTTAAGTGACAGGGGCATTAGACACCGCAGATGTTTTTCTTATCATCCATCTTTGGAATGCCCTCAATGGGTGGATGTTATGCAGTCGAAGCATAAATGCTGTAAAAATTATTCCCCCTAGCACAAAGGCTGCTGCAATAGCTATAAGCGTATGTCCTGGATATGGCAATGGTACTTCGTCAACATAAATCTGCAATAGAAAAAACAAAGTCTTTAAGCTAAGTAATGCGAGACCTTGGATATTACATGATTCCCACAATTAATCACCTAGCAAAGCATTCACACTACCTATCCAGGATACCTTTTCACTGAACCTTGCCCATAGCATAAATTCTGCTCAGTTTTTCTCTGTGGTGTATCCTGGATTGGCCCTTGTGTTATTTTATCATTCGTCACCCTATTTGATAACTTATGCATTCACTGTACCTGAAATTCTTCAACTAAGTTACAGAAAGTGACCCCTGGAATGACGGATACTCTGAAGTGAAAAAGCTCAGAGCCCTGTGGGGAGAAAAACACACCTGGTCATTAGCAGTGTCAGCACATATTTTCTGTAAGTGAAAATACTTAAAGGCCACTTTCCTTATGGATGCTACATAGAAAGACTTAGAAAGACTCCTATCCTCTTCCTAAGGCTCTTGGACACATGTATCATGTGTTAAAAAGAGTTTGAAAAAAAAAGAATTCAATAGTTTTTGTTTTGTTTTTTAGAATAAAGAAGAATCAAAAACATAAAATCTCACTTCGATGGTGAGAATTTTGGGCTAATCTTCAAAATTTGTAGTTCTAACTACCTCCGATTTTAAAGGTTTACGCAGTTACCTGCATTATATGAACTTCATGTGCTTTTATGGACAGCTGGTACTAGAAGTCATACATCATATATATCCCCTGGGAGAACAATGAGCACATTTCTTTCCCCTAACTTATAGAGATACCCTTTCTCTTTCACTTTAATTAATCTATCTTATCTATCAGTTAAAAAATAGTAAGTTGATGTTAAATTTAACTTTAGATCCCTTTAAATGTAATAACATTAAGGGAAATGGATGAAAAGCAAACACTTTCCATACACTTTATTTTTATTTGTTTGTTGGTGCTAGGTTTGAACCCAATGTCTCATGCGTGCTAAACACACACTACCATCAGCCTTAACCTGCTATTCCTCTACCCATAGATATCTACACTATAAAACTAACATCATAGTTTAGACACATATGTTGTATCTAAGCCTAGAACAATGAAGAATTCTGCCAATTTACCTTTATACTTAAATTGAGACCTGAGGGATTATACACTGAAGTACGAAGAATTGGTTCTAAGAAATCTTTAATTTTTTTCATACTTTCTGGTGTAGTGTGTTCTAAAAAGACAAAAGATATTTGAATGACACGTAAGTAATTTTCTCACTATGCATAAAGTTTGTTACATACATTATGGTACAGTGAAAGATTCTACTCTGGAACATGAATAAGTTTTCTCATGCTTTTAGTATTGCTTGGCTTGTAGAAGATTCTTTAGGGGAAATATGGCCCAACATCTCCTACTGGCTTCAGTGACCCCTCAGGAAGGACAAGGCTTTTGACTACTTTTCTTCAGACTGAACTTTTCCTTTAGCCTTTTGCTTATCACCAGTTCTAACCTGAACAGTCTTTGTGTTTTGGCAATGAGAACATCTCACAACCACCTTGGTGGTTAGTGAGTGACTTTTAACAAGGCAGAAGTAAAGTTTCAAATTAGGATCACTTAAATCTTTTTCAAAAGAAGTGATTTGTAATTCTTGCCTTTCTTGCCATTTTTTTCCTAGGTAGTATAAGGGTTAGAAACTCAAAATTCCAATAGTATAAACTGTATTTGGGGTCTAAAGGAAAAACTTAAATTCTATTTAAACATTAGCCAATATTCATGGCTAATTTCAAACTGTCAATGGTTTAACAGCAGCTTGAAAGATGTTTAAATATTTAACAACTAGTACTACAAATCTGGTAAAAGCAAGCCTCCAACATACCACAGAAAATTAGGATATTAGTTAAATAAAAATATTTACTGGTTTTACTTTACTGAATTTTATTTTTTTTTTTGAGACAGAGTCTTATGTTATAGTTCAGGCTGGCCCTCAACTTACTATATAGCCCAGGCCAGCCTTGAACTCACAGCAATCCTGCCTCTGCCTCCTGAGTGCTGGGATTACAGGCGTGAGCCATCATGCGCAGCATTGTGGTGTGTGGTACCAGGGACCGAACTCAGGACCTTGCAAATTGCCAGGCAGATGTCAGAACCACTAAGTTAATTCCCCAACCCTTTACTGAATTTTGAATTTTAAAAGTGCATAAGTATCGGGCAGAATAGGATTAATTGAATTCCAAATGTCTGTATATTTATTCATATATTAATTATTGATAAAATTTCTATTTAGATATTTCTATCTAGTTAATTCTCTCTCCTCAAAATATTTACACAAAAATATGCAATACAAAGTTGTATATTCAGGATAAAATTGAATATAGGTAAATTTCCTTTTGCTTATTTAAATATGTTTCTGTATGTTTTCAATTGCTTTACCATAAAAATCCTGAGAAATTTTATTTGTATAATTAGAAATAGGATTCTAAAACAAGATTTAAAAATATTAGAAGTCAGATCCTACAGATTATCTGAGAACACCTTTTTTTTAAAGGTTTTTTTGAGACAGGGTCTCACTTTGTGGTTCAGGCTGGCCCTGAGCTCAGCCTCAAACTCACATCACAGCAATCCTCTTGCCTCTGCCTTCCGAGTGCTGGGATGACAGGCGTGAGCCACCACGCCCGGCACTGTGGTATGTGGTACTGATTGCTGCTGGGCGTGAGTCTCCACACCCAGTATGGTATGTGGTTACTGGGGATTGAACTTGAGTCCTTGTGCTTGCAAGACAGGCGCTGGAACCACTGAGCTATATCCTCGGCCCGCTGAGAACACCTTTTATAACCTACTGTGTCACACTGAATAAATGAGAGGCTGGCCCTGGAACCCAGCTACATAGGAGGCTAACGAAAGAGGATCATAAGTTCAAGGCCAGAACAGACAATTTATCTCTCTCTTTTTCTTCTTTCCTTCTCTTCTTCCTCCCTTTCTCTCTTCTGAACTAAATCCCCAGAACTGGTCTCAAAATAAACATATAAAATGTCTGGAAATGTAGCTCACTGGTAAAGAACCACTGCAACAAAGCGAGATCCCAGGCCTCCATTTAGCACAAATTCAATTAAATATTACTAATCTTAAAAATGGCTTTCATGTATGTTGCAGTTCAAGTTGATAAAATACTTTTATGCTGTAGAATGAAGGTCACTGGAAGTGATGAGGATTTACATGGAAGACTACTGATATAAACAGCCACATGGCAGTAGATTGGAACACTTTTCCAAACAATTCCTTCTATCTGTGTAAACAGGCTAGTAAACCACAGATCTTTGTAAACAAGTGCTACTAAAATTACTTGTAAGATAGAATAATTATAAAAGACAGTAAACCCTACTTAGCTGCCAGTTTTTCCTCATATTCACTTCAGTCACAGTAACCAAATATGGAGATTTCACTGGAACAAATCCATGGCCATCGAAAATTTTCAAGGTAATTGGATATTGTACAACTGGAAACTTAAAACGAGGAACCTAAAATACAAATTCCAAGAGTGATTATCAATTTGGAAAGTTCAATTGTAATGTCACTTCCTAGTCAAGAATGAATAAACAGGGCTGGGATTTAGCTCAGTGGTTCAGCGCCTGCCCTGCAAGCGCAAGGTCCCAGGTTTGAACCACATACCACAATGCTGGGCGTGGCAACTCATGCCCTCCAGCAATCAATCCCACATACCACAGTGCTGGTACCACATAATCACAGCACTCAGGAGGCAGAGGCAGGAAGACTGCTGAGTCTGAGTCTGAGCTCAGGGCCAGCCTGAACTACAAACTGAGATCCTGTCTCAAAAAACTAAAAAAAGAATAGACATAGTTTGGCGATTCTAAGTGAAACTTGCTTTTTATGCTTTCTGCCTTTGAATCATAAAAAAGTCTGCTTACAGCAAAATCCATATGAATATCAAGGTATTATACAAACACTGTGGTAAGGAAATTGTTGGCTTTTGATTGGCCTTCCCACTGGCATTTACTCTCATGTCATTTAAACTATTTTTTTCTAAACCACATGTCATGAGGCCTTGCATGAAGTTTGTCTGACTCATGCTCCTTTCTGTCCACTCCCTGCCAGCCACTGTCAGCTTTAATACCTTTCTTAGGTTTTCTTTTATTATGTTTTCTGGTTTGTTTGAGACAGTCTCACTACCTAGTGCACACTGGACTGGAGCTCACTGTGTAGCCCTGGTTGGCCTTGAACTCTCTGCGATCCTCTGGCCTCAGCCTCCCAAGGGCTGAGATCACAAGTGTGCGCCACCACACTTGACTTCAGCGCCTAGTCACAGATCTCTAGCAAGGTGCCAAGTTTGTCTGTAACTCAGATGAACTGGAATAAGTCCTGGAGAATGCTTAAAGCAGTACTGGGTAGACACCGTGGTAACAAAGAAATAGTACTTTAATTAAGCCAGGGTTTCACTACAGGTTTTTATTCAATTAGGGGTTCACTAAACACCCTAGTTTACTGACTCTATGACCAACTCTATAGTATACATATAAAGCCATTTCATACAAGGCTATATAAGAAAATATAAAATATATATAGCCTATATATCTTATGTAGTTGTGTCTATACAATATATATAGACTCTGTATAGCATCTTTTGGAGGGCAGAAAAAGAGGAAATGGAGAAAACTGATAGCTAATTGCTGATAATTGATGAGTAGGGAGCATTTGAAAGAGAAATGCTCCTAGTCTCTTTATACAGTGTCTTCCAAGACCTTTGACATAGATCTTCCTGAAAATTATACAAACTGCACATGTGATTCTGCTAATATAAATGCTAACATTAATTTGATGGTTTTTGGATGTATTAATACCAATCAGATAAGATACTACCTAGTACAGAACTCCTCCTCTTAATCAACATATGTGATACTGTCATTTATATTACCAGATTGAACTCTCTGTTTACAAGGACTTGCACTACTGTATTACAAGAATCTGATATACCTTAGACACTCAGTAATCACTATTGTATTTTACAAATTGCTTACATAAAGGGGTGTGCATGTAAGACTTTCTTTCTTCTTCTTCTCCTCTCTTTTGGGTTTTTGAGACAGAGTCTAACTATGTGGTTCAGGCTGGACTTAAATTCACTATGTAGCCCATGCTGTCCTCCTCCTGCTTCAGACTACCAAGTGCTAGGATTACAAGTGTGCACCACCATACTTGGCTATGTGTGTATCTTACCAATATTATTATTATTATTTTTTGAGACAGGGTCTCACTTTATAGTTCAGGCTGGCCCTGAACTCACTATGTGGCTCAGGCTAGCCTTGAACTTATGGCAATCCTCCTGCCTCTGCCTCCTGAGCGCTGAGATTACAGGCATGAGCCACCATGCCAGGCATTGTGGTATATAGTACCAGGGATCGAATTTGGGACTTTGCGCTTGCCAGGCAGACGCTGAAACCACTGAACTAAATCCCCAGTCTCTATGTGTGTACCTTTATGAATTGAAAGATCCCATGAAATGCACAAGGCAGTGCAAGTATTTTTATATTTTACAGATGAGGTTAGTGAACTCATCTAGGTATGTTTAAATCCAGATTTTTTTAGCTGTGTGTTACATTTATACTATATCATAATAGACATTATTCCTATGTTTGATATAACATGTTTAATTGAAAGGCATATTTTCAAGATGTATTAATATGAAAATACTTTGAAATCAGATAATTAAAACATATCTTACTTTTTCTTTGCAATCTGAGAAAGCAACAGCATTTGACAATTTCTGCTCCTCTGTGCAGTTACACTCTGCTCGCGTCAAGGCATTAGCACACTGTTTGTATTTACCAGTTTTCTGCAAACAGAAGCAACAGAGTTGACTGGTTTTTTTGTGTGGCAGGATTTCTGCAAAATGAGTAAATGTTCAACACAATTTTTTCCCCCCTGAATTAATAAAATTTCCAAGAAGTTTAAAGGGAGGAGTATTCATTGATAATAAAATACCAGGGGCTGGAGTGTTGTTCAGTGGTAGAGCACTTGCCTAGAACAGACAAGGCTCTCGGTTTGATTACTAGCACTGCAAAAAGTAATTAAAATAAAATAAAAATACAAAATTTCTGAGTTTTCATGATCTCCTTGGGTGGTAATTTGCCAAGAGACCTTAGTGTAGTTGTGTGGGACCTGTAGAGAATGTGTCGTTCTGAACTTGGCATATCAGGACCAAAAAGTGCTCTACCTTTCTTCAAAGGTATCAAAAAGGAAGCTACAAAGAGGTTCCCTTGTGATATCTTTTAGCTGAATATTTCTGTGTGCCTGATTCTGCTTGTTTCTTCAGAATTTCAAGTATTTTGAATCTATTTATCTATGTATCTACGTACATGTGTGTGTATGTAGGCATCCATCCATGTATCCATCCACCTATCATTTAACATCTCTGTTACCTGCACTTAGATTTTATTTGAAAATATGTTTAGCAGCATTTTATGGAGAGTGTTTGATTAGAAGAGCATATAGATGTTTGCTATTTGGGAGCATGTGGTAGGGATTGGACACAGGGCACTGTGCACATTTAACACAGCTTCACCACTGAGTTACACCCCAGCACCAATAGGTCCTGGTATTGAACCAAGGGCCTTTGGACTGAGTTACATCTCCAGACCTTTTTAAATTTAAAAAGTTTTGAGACTAGATCTCACTAAGTTGCTAATCTGCCCAGGCTGGGTTCAAACTTTCAGTCCTCCTGCCGCCGCCTCCTAGAGCGCTGAGACCACAGGCATGCACACTGCCTGAGCTGGCTTCAGCCTGGAGTGTTCTTTGTCCGCCCCTCCCCCTCTGTGCTTTCATTCTGCCCTTTGTTGTTCACCCCAAATTCACCTTTTAATCTTCATGCAAGTATGTTTTTTCAGGGACTTTTCCTGACCCTCCTGGGCTCTATCAGGGAACTCTAACACACAATCACATTGCTAGCTTTGTGTCTAGCTCTACTATTGGTTTATCTGAAATTTAGGGTTGGGGCCTGGGATTTAGCTCCGTGTTGTTTCATGCCTGCCTTGCAAGAACAAGGGCTCAAGGTTGATCCCCAGTACTGCAAAAAGAAAAAAATCAAACAAGCAAAAAACCCCACACAAAATGAAACTTTAGTGTAAATAGAATCAATGGTAGAGACTTTTTTGAGATATAGATTTTAGAACTGTGCTCAATAATTTGTGATTCAGTATAGCTATGGGATGAGACTGGAAAAGTTACACTGTAAAAACATTTCTACCAAATTCTAGTTCAGGTTACCCAGAGTCATCCTGCTCAGAAACATTGCACTGTATGAAAGTATTTAATTTGTATAACTTTATGTTTTATACCTAGTCTCTATTATTAGAGAAAAGCCCATAAAGACAGTGGGTGTATTATATTCAGTGCTGTTCCTCAAAGAATGTGTGATCAGTGCCTGATAACACAGGCACTGGAAATGCTGAAATTAATGCATAAAAGCTTATTGGGAAAAAAGTCCTTTTAGGTAGGTAAAAATTAGATGTATTTTCTATTTAACTGCCAAGGAAATCCTGGGAGAAAAAAATTGAAAACTAAGAATTGGCATGTAAATACTGTAAAGTCATGTTTTTAGAGGAGGTGACAAAACAGGTTTTGTTTTTAGGAGAAAATGGAATCAAAGAAGAACTCAGTATCACAGACGCTCATTTCTTTGAGTTGAGGTGTTTCCCTTTAAATCCAAGATTCACCAAGAAGGATGTTAACCTCTGAGTGTCAAGGGTATATAATGGTTTGTACCTCTTTTTTGGAGGTGCTTGGGAATGAATCTAGGGCCTCATATATGCTGTGCAAGTGTTCTGTCTCACGGAGCTACACCCCCACCTTGGTTTACAAAATGTCCCTCGAGGCCATGTGTTGCCAAACACTGTGGTGCATGCCTATGATCCTAGCTACTGGAAGGCTGAGGCAGGAGGATCACAAGTTTTAGGCCAGCCTAGGCAATTTAGCAAGGTCCTGTCTCATTTTAAAAAATAAAGGAGATTGGGGATATAGTTCAGTGATAGAGTACTTGCCTAGCATGCCTGGGGCCCTTGGTTCAATCCCCATTACCACAAAACGACACACATTTGTTGAAGGCATCATTGCCATCTTGTGGTACTACTGGGAAATATGGAACCCTAAGGAGATCGGGCCTAATGGAAGAAAATTAAGTCATTAGCGATGCACCACGGAAGAGCATCCTGGGAACCCAGTCCCTCCTCTCTGTTTGTGTTCTTAGCTTGCACAGATTGAGTAGGTTTGCTTTATCATATATTCCCCACCACGATGTTCTCTTTGTCTTGTCACAGCTGACCATAGGCTGAAACTTTTGAAACCAAATGACAAAATAATCTTTCCTCTGTATAAAGTGATTATCTCAGTTAGGTGTGGTAGCACATGCTTATAATCCTAATACTCTTGGAGGATGAGGCAGGAAAATTGCAAGTGCAAGGCCAGACTGGGCAATTTAAAAAATTAGAGAGATCTTGTTACAAGTATTTTTACAAGGGGAAGTGGATGCTGGGGAGGTAGTTCAGCATGAGTTGTGGGTTCTATCCCCAAGATGATCAGAAAAAAGTTGATTATCTCACGTATTTTCTAAAGTAAGAGAAAGCTGACTAAATACAGTTTAGAAATGTGTAACACTAATTTGTTCAATAATTTTAAAGAATTATTTATGTTTTGGCTGAAAATTCTGTGAAAAGAGTGGTAGCACATGGTTATAATCTCAGTATTTAGGGAGGCTGAGGCAGGAAGATTATAAATTCAAGACGAGCCTGGGTAGCAAGGCTAATAAGACCCTTATTAGCAAGGGTCCTAATAAAAAAGGGCTGGGGATGTAGCTCAGTGTGAAGGTCCTGCTTTCAGTCTCCAGTACCAAAAAAGCAAGCAAACAAGCAATAGCGTCCAAGGTTAGCAGCCAAAGGAGAGGGACTAAAACAGGAGAAGAAATGAGTTGCCATAGAGGTGCTAATAATAATGATAATAACAATAGCTGAACCTTCTCATTTATCCATATAGCTACCTCTCTCTCTAATTTACTAATTGAATACAAATAAATACTACATTAATTTATTTATAAAAAATTATCTACCTTTGACTTATGAAATAGATTTCTTGGTATGGGCTTGCTTGGATCTGCATGATAAAAGTTATCTGTGAGTGGAATAGCAATTCCCATATTAGATGGAGGCCTATAGTTTACCTGCAAATGATTAAACAAAGAAAATGAACAGTTCATTATTATATACTTGGTCTAAAAGCATCTTGATCTTTCTGGAAAAATATTCAGTGCAAAGATTTCACTTTTAGCTACTGGTATTAAAGTATATTTTTCTTCTCTCAGTACTCCTACTTTTTATTTTATGGAATTTTGACAACTTTCAGCATTGGCAATATTACTTGCAACTTGTAAATAAGTGAGAACTACTTTTAATAACTAAAAATAGGTGCTGTAAAGTCAATGTAATAATGGATGAGCATTTAATGAGAAACTTGATATAGCTAAGTAATTAATCAATTTTGGTTGTTTCATGTCATAAATAAATTATGAGTAGTAAATTAATTTTTTATTTAATAAATAGTTAAAGATTCTAACAAGGCAAAAGTTAAAAGTATTATATTGAAATAGAGCCAGTCACATATGTTACCTTAGACCAAGTCAATGTAAGGATAAAGAGTATATGTCATGAAAGCCCAAGATTATTTAAAGGATAAAATGATTATTAAAAGGATAATAATAAAATGATTATTAAAAGGATAACACTGATGAGCCAAGAAAAGTCATTACTTCAGAAAGTTTTCACACTTTACAAATAAACATGATCACAGTTTTCAAAATGAAATGAAGATTGAAAAATGACTATGAGGTATTTGTACCTTTTAGAAAAGAAATGCTAAAAAGGAAAGCCCATCTAGCACACAGAAGGAACATGTCACTGGCGTTCTCAAACCAATACACATACTTAAACTCTTACCGGCAAAGTTTTGATCTGATTGAAACCTTGGCTGTCTTTGTGAACTCCACTAATCCAGTCTTCATATGGGATATGCTGGCTGGGAACGTGATGCATAGAAGTGAGGTAGCTGCAGCTGCTTTTCAGGGTCAGCACCAGTGTTGTCACAGAGCACTCTGTGGATGCTCCCCTGATAACCACTGCTAATGAAGTGGAGCCCTGGGTATTTGGAAACAAGTCAGTGTGATTCACTCTCTTATCAGTGAACTGTATCCATCCTGAATTCACTATGTACTCAGATGAGGTAACCAGTACCTCAGAAAGTGTACTTGGAGACAGGACCTCTAAAGAGTTAGTTAAGGTAAAATAAGCTAGGAATGGTGATGAATGCCTATAATCTCAGCATTCTGGGAGGCAGAGTCAGAAGGATCGTGAGTTTGACTGCAGCCTGGACAACTCAGCAATTTAGCAAGACCTTGTCTCGAATACAAACAGAATGATAAATTTGATCATAAATATCTGGAATAGATAATAACAGAAAATATATTCTTTTCCAGGAAGAAATACTAGCTTACATTCTAAACTTTTTATACTTAATAAACTTTTTGTAGCTAAGGAAATCTTACTTGATGAAAAGATTTGCTAGCTACCGATATCCACATTATGTAATTATCAGCATCATCAAAACGGCCTTTAGCTTTGACTTCCAACAGTTCTGGGTTTCCAACTAATACTGTCAGTGATGGGACTTGAAGTATCCTGAGACCTATGGAAACAACCCCAATAGTTATATATTACATAGTGACAAGTACAACACAATTTAAAGCCTGACTAATCAGAATTTTAGAACATCTACAAAGTCTATTATGAAAGTGATATTAATGGCTGCAAATATATTTAGTAATTCATATAGTGGTGATACAGGGGAGCAAACCTAACTCCCAACCTGCTGGATATCTGAAACACAACTTTGTGTTCTCTGAAATTGAAGAATGAGGGCCGGGATTTAGCTCAGTGGTTCTGGCACCTGCCTTGCAAGCACAAGGGCCCAGTTGGATCCCAGTAACCATATACCACAGTGCTGGGCGTGGTGGCTCACACCTGTAATCTCAGCACTTGGGAGGCAGAGGCAGGAGGACTGAGTTCAAGGCTGAGTTCAGGACCAGCCTGAACTACAAAGCATGACCCTGTCTCAAAAACATTAATAAAATAAAATAAAATAAAATAAAATGAAGAATGAACTCTAGGAACAATAGAGGTTAAGAGTAGGAAAACTTTATTGAGAAGAAAACTTCAGCAGGTAACTTGCTTACCTCCCTTCCCACAGGGCTTTTATGGAGCAAAGCTATGAGGGGGGCACGTACAAGGTGGGACAAAACTATAGTCCACCAGTAACATTGGAAGTACTGTCACTTAGGTAATACTGTTACTCAACTTTAAGACTTTTATTTGCAAGTCCCATGTAAGTCTCATGTCTACTGGCCACCATCTTGTAATGTAGTAAGTGAATCTGACTGTTCCCAAAAGTCTGTGCAACTAGTTTTACACAGAAAAACTAGTTTTGTCTAAACTGCCTCTCTTTGAGTCAGACATTTACAAAGGCAAACATAAAAGGAAAAATAAAGTTGATATGAGCTCAAACAGCTTTAATGAAGCAGTTGTGGTTATCTCAGTCCATTCAAATGAACAAACAAGAAATGTAGAACATACAAAACAGTTACTTTTAAATTAAGTGTACTCTTATTAGTCAAGTTGAACTATAATAATCTATTAGAGTTTTAGGGCTATAATTACAAATAAACTAACCAGAACTTTTTTAGGGGTTAACAATTAGTGCATTTTAGGTGAATCATAATAGAGATATCTTGAAATAAATTAACACCAATCAGAGTCAAAAGTGAGAGAAAGCAAGGACTGTTTATGGATGGATTAAGTTGATGGTTATTTTATTTTTTAATTAATTAGTTAATTAATTAATTTATTTTTGAGACAGGGTCTTGCTTTGTAGTTCAGGCTGGCCCTGAGCTCAGCCTCAAACTCACATCACAGCAATCTTCCTACCTCTGCCTTCCGAATACTGGGATTACAGGCATGAGCCGCCATGCCTGGGACTGTGGTATGTGGTACTGATTGCTGCTGGGTGTAAGTCTCCACACCCAGTATGGTATACGTTTACCGAGAGATCGAACCCGGGCCCTTGCGCTTGCAAGACATGTGCCAGAACCACTGAGCTAAATCCCTGGCCCACTGATGGTTATTTTAATTTTAGAGTATCTGTCACCACAGTGCAAGTCCTTTTGGGCACTCTGTTAGAGTTACTAGGCAAGCTGCCCCCTTAACGGCTGTCCTTTTGTAATTGAGTTAACACGCTAAACTGTTTTTATCATAGGGTGCTCAGTCCATGGGACAAGTAACAGGAAAGTTTCTCCTGAGTCTCAGGATTTCTCCTCAATGAGAGAGGTCGAGAGGAAACAGTATACCATTTACTATTACTCTCTCTTCTTTGCCTCTCCCTGCCCAGAACAGGAGAGAGGACACACTCCACAGGCTAGTTGATGTTAGTTACACTGTAAGTCCACACATTTGTCCTTGGAGGTTTCATAAGGGTCTGGTCCTCAGGGTGGATAGATGAGTTTATATTGGATACATTTCGAGAGGTTCTCAGGCATGACAGAAAGGCCTCATAAGACAGTCCTTAGCCCAACCTCCAGGAGAGGACAGTGGTCCTTTTTGGTGCTCTGATCCTGAAGACAATGAAGAATGAAGCCAACAGGACACCAGAGGGGAAAGAACAGTTTATTAGAAAGAACAAAGGAAAGATCTTGCTACCTCAGAGGGACCCCATAGGAGGTTGCTAAGGAAGAACCCAAGCTCAGGGTTTATACACTATATATTTTGTCAAGCTATTTTGGAAGATGGGCAAAAATGAGACAATGAAACAATGTGGTCATCACTTTAAACCTAGCACTTTTTTTTTTTTTTGTAGTACCAGGGATCAAACTCCTGATTTTGCATTTGCAAGGCAGGTGACAGCACCACTGAGCTAAATCCGCGGCCCCTAAACTTAGGCTTTTGATATCAGGGGGAGCAGAATTCCCTTGTTCCCTGGATTCCCAAAGCATATCTCAGTTACCCAGGCCCTTGCCCTCTGAAACAATAGGTCATCATTTATATCTGGGCCTCTGACATCACTTGTTCCTTGGCTTCCCAGCCTCTAGCTTTCTAGTGCATGAGGAGCTCTTCCTTTGTGTTCTAATTTTTCCAGGGCTTATTTCAGTTTACTCAGGTCCCTATTTTATCTGACTAATGTTTGTGTAACTCCTGGTCTCACTACTATTATTAGTAATATGCCGACTATTATGGTAGCAGAATTTAAATATTGAAGGGCATACTTTATATTCAAGTAAAGAAATAATAACTGTTTTTGACTTTTCCCAATTGTTTTACCTTTCTCATTGTGGTGACAAAATGCCCAACACCCACAAGTTAAGGGAAGAAATATTTATTTAGCTTACAGTTTGTAGAGGTTTTAGTCCCTAACTGTCTGGCTCCAAGGCAGGGTGACATGGCAGACATGTAGCACAGAGGAGAAACAATGCTGGGCAAAAGGTAGCAAAGCAAGCAAGGGATGACCACAGCTCTTTCTGTGCATTGTAGTACATCCAGGCTACTTGGAGTGGGTAAAACTCACACTTAATCCTAGTGTCCTTCATCCTATCATTGCACTATGAATCATTTCTAGCATCACACACTCTAGATCCAGCCATTCCTGAAAAAGCTCCCCCTATGACCACATGAGTCTTTGGAGGGACATCTAAATGCAAGCCATAACAGCAGTAAAAACAAACTAACCTTTTTGACCAGATATGACCTTAACTTGTATATTCTTGTATCTTCCCAGATCAATGTATTTCACAGAATTCAGGGTTGGTGAACCATCAAGTTGTTGAAGCAAATAATGACATGGTTTTGAGTATATATTCCATGTTTGTCCATTTCTTTGACCAAAATTATACAAGAACCATTCACCCTTTGAAATGGTTACATTGTTGGGTGCTATTGTAGGCATGGTAGCAATAGCTAATGCATTCTTATTATCTGAAATTTCCGTTATCAGGAAGCTGCTGTATCCAGGAATCACCACAGTTTTCTCTATATCTGTATCTTTAAACAAGGCATGAACAGCTGGAGATAAAACAGAAAATATTTGGTGTGAAAACAAGTGGATAATATTCACTAAGCACACATAAGTAGATATAACTAACGTTCATTTGAGTTTTTAAAATATCTTAAACTGGAGAACACATTTGGCAGATTTTATATTATAATTCAAATGCAACTTCAAAAAAGTTCGTAATGGGGCCGGGGAGTTAGCTCAGTGGTTCTGGCGCCTGTCTTGCAAGCGCAAGGGCCCGGGTTTGATTCCCCGGTAACCACATAACAATACTGGGTGTGGAGACCCACACCCAGCATCAACCAGTACCACATACCACAGTGCCGGGCGTGGTGGCTCACACCTGTAATCCCAGCACTCGGGAGGCAGAGGCAGGAGGATTGTGATATGAGTTTGAGGCTGAGCTCAGGGCCAGCCTGAACCACAAAGCGAGACCCTGTCTCAAAAAACCTAAAAAAAGAAAAAAAAATTCGTAATGACTATATCACACTTAAACCTAAACTTTAATGTTTATTATGAAATTAATATATAAAAATATGAGCAGGAAAAAATAACTAAGCTAAGTAAAGAAAGTTATTTTTCTTCCTCCTCTTCTAGTATTGCTCACTGAAAGCAGGACCTTCACACTGAGCTCCATCTCCAAACCTCTCCCTCTTTTAAAAAATTTGAAACAGTATATTGCTAAATTGCCTAGGCTGGGTTTGATCTAGTCAATCTTGTTTCAGCCTGCCAGAGTACTTAGATGACAGGCATACGTACGCCACCATGACCAGCTAGGATTAGTATTCTTATAAAGAGACATGTATCTATCCCTTTCAGGTAGCAGAAATATCACTTAATTTATTCCACGATAATAAATCATTTAGTAACAAATGATTATATGTGAATATTTCTAGGTTCTCCAGGATTGTCTCATAATATCTAGGATTAACCTGCCAGGTCCAGGTAATGGGAGAGTTATCCACTGTCACCTTTTCTCCACACTTTAAAGACAATATTTTGTTGAATCTTTGTTGTTCACCTTTCTACCTACTATATTTTGTGTATTGTGTATTTATGTCCTGTAGCTATAAAGGAACCAAGATTCCCATTCCCAACAGTATTGAGTTTAAACTCTGGAATTCCATTTGAAATCACCTGAAAGATAAGAATGGACTTCAGAAATTTATTACACAGAACAAAGGGAAAAAAGAAAAATAAGAACTTTTAAAGAGGAAAGTTGATTTCTTTAATACAGAATTGCTAGGAGTCTTATTTATCGTGATTCCACAAGAGAAGGGGCATGTTGCCTCTGTACCTTCAATGCCTAAATTCCTCCTACATAGAAGGTATTTGATTTGCTGATTGGATGAGTAATTGATTCTTCCAGGAAAGCAGGAAGATGTAGAAGAGACTCTAAGACAGAGCCTTACAGAACATCATCATTTAAGGAACAGGAATGTCAAGGATACAAGGAAGAAACAGAGAAAATCCACCAGAGAAGGTACCAAAAAACCAAAGAAAGGTTTTTCATGGAGAGAAACATTACCATTAACAAATGTTTTCAATAAGTCATAAACAGGAGGACAAGACTAGCATCACTCTGAAAAAATAGGAATAATAAAAAAAAGAGCCTCACAATTCTCTTTGGTATACATACACTCTCATTTCAAAGCAACTTCCAATTTTTTCCAGCATTCCCTCGAAAGACCACATTGATTCTCTCCTCCCTTTTAGAAGGAAACTCTCTGGAAGTTACCTTTATTCACTGGTTTCAGTTCTGCTTCTCTCATCAGTTTTTGAATCTATTCTAGTTAGGCTTGCCTATACTATCTTAGCTAGTGGTTTTTGTCAAGTTACAATGACATTCACAGGGGTTGAATTGTCCACTTTCATTTAATCTCACCTGATTGATGGTGGCATGTAACATAGTCACACTCCGTCCTTTTTTTGTTTTTTTTTTTTTGAGACAAGCTGTCTTCATGTAGCCCAGGGTGGCCCTGCATTTGAGATGATCCTTCTGCTTCAACTTCCCAAATATTGGGATTATAGATAGACATGCACCACCTCTCCCAGTTCTTTCTTCCGGACACGCCTTCTTCACTTGGCTTTTGAGATACACTCTTGGTTCTTCCTCTGACCAGACCATCTAATCTCTTTTAGCAGTAGCATCTGTCCATTTCTCAGAGACTCAGTATGAGAATGCTAGAAATTAAACCTCAGACCCCCTGCTTTCTGTATGTCCACTTATTTTCTGGGTCTTTTCACTGGGTATCATAGCACTATCCTACACAAGCAGATTTCCTGAGTTCTAGACTTATTTTCCTAAATGCCTATGTTACTTCTCGATTTGGAAGAATAACATCCATCTTAAGCTTAATGATTTCCCACTGTATTATTGCAATGGCTTCCTTGCTGATTTCTCTGCTTTTGTCCTTGCTCTCTCTCTCTTTGCTGCACAAGGCTATTCTTTTTTTTTTTTTTTTTCTGAGACAGGGTCTCGCTTTGTAGATCAGGCTGGCCCGGAGCTCAGCCTCAAACTCACATCACAGCAATCCTCCTGCCTCTGCCTCCTGAGTGCTGGGATTACAGGCGTAAGCCACCATGCCCAGCGCGCCCAAACCACTGAGCTAAATCCCTGGCCCCCAAGTCTATTCTTGACACAGCAGCTAATGCAATGTTGTTAAAACAGATTGGGTCACCTCTGTACAAACTCCTATAAGGGCTTGCCATTTATTCAGAGTAAGACCAGAATCCTTAAAGTATACTATTTTTTGGCTTTCTGTCCTTTAATACATACATAGACATTCTAGTTATCTTTATATAAAGATAATTTTTGAAATAGAAATATCTGATATAACAAGATCTAACATTACGTTATTATATAGAGCAAAACTACAAGAACTTGCTATATTCTTTTCTTAAATTTTAATTGACATATAGTTCCTATTTTGTTTCACTTTTGAGCATTGTTAAGACAAAATAACCTTATAGAAATAAATGATAGGCACTACTATTGTTGATGTAATTGGTGAAGTTATATTGGTAGATTTATTACTCAAGAATCTAACATATGTAAACTTCAGTAAATTGTCAAGTAGAGTAAAATTTGAAACCTATTGCTCTGCAATGAACAGAGACTGCCTTCTCAAAAGATATTTTTGCTTTTTTTTTTTTTGAGATGGTCTCACTTTGTAGTTCAGGCTGGCCCTGAACTCAGCCTTGAATTCCCAGCAATTCTCCTACTTCTGCTTCCCAAGTGCTGAGATTACAGACATGAGCCACTATGCCTGGCACTGTGGTATGTGGTAGGAGATGCCCCACATTGTTGTATGTGGTTACTGAGGATCAAACCCAGGCCCTTTGTACTTGATGCAAGGCAGACTCCAGAACCACTGAGCTAAATGCTTGGCCTATATTTTTGCATTTTTTAACCACTAGAAATATATTCTTTTTAACACTTACTTTGTAAATCCAGAGTAAGTTTATAGAAGGGATTTCCAGTTTCTTTAATGACAAGAGAACTGGACAAACAAGAGCTCTCATTTACTTCTTCAACTGCAAATGGCTGTATCATATCTGCAATAACTGAGGACAAAAATTCTTTAGGACTTTCATGTTGTAGTACTTTTCTTATGTATGCAGTTCCATTTTTACTAAAAACAAACCAAGAAACATTAAGCAATCTGAATATTAAAGCGACATAAACAAGCAAGTTTATTCATATAAAACTCCCAGAAAAAATATATACATCCATGGCTAACCAATAAACATTTGGTTAACATTTTATTCAAACTTGTTAGTTGTCAGTGAAATGGAAATTACAAAAGGATATAATTTTTTATTTCTAAAATTAGCCAAGACATTTATTTATTTAATTGTAATACTGGGGATTGAATGTAGACCCTTTGTACTGAGCTACATGCCCAGTCCTTTTCAAATTCTGAGATGGGATCATTATGGCAATTTAGCAAAAGTTAGAATTATGAAATAGTAGCAAAAGAAAAAATAAATGATACTAAACTATTTACTTAGAAATAATGCAGCTGGGGCCGGGGATTTAGCTCAGTGGTTCCGGCACCTATCTTGCAAGTGCAAGGGCCCGAGTTCAATCCCCGGTAACCACGTACAACACTGGGTGTGGAGACTTATGTCCAGCAGCAACCAGTACCACATACCACAGTGCTGGGCATGGTGGCTCACACCTGTAATCCCAGCACTCGGGAGGCAGAGGCAGCAGGATTGTTCTGATGTGAGTTTGAGGCTGAGCTCAGGCCCAGCCTCAACTACAAAGTGAGACCCTGTCTCAAAAAAAAAAAAAAAAAAGAAATAATGCAGCTGTTAAAGTGTCACTGATGGGGTTTTTGTTACATAAGGAAAAATAATCACAATGTTTAAATGAAAAGAGCAAGGTGAAAAATGTTCAAATGCATGGAAAAAAGGACTGATCAGTAATTTATCAGTGTTAAGAGTCATAGATTCAATAGCACAAATGTCCATAAAAAGAATAATGGCTTCAGAAAGTGTGATATATATATACCATGGAATATATATATATATATATATATATATATATATACCATGGAATATTACTAAGCCTTAAAAGGAAGATAGTCTTGTCATGTGCTAAAACGTGGCTAAATCTTTGCACATTAAACAATATAGATGACTTAACACTTCAGAACTATGTACTTAAGAATGGTTAAAAAGATTTATTGCATGCTATGTATGTTTTATCATAATAAAACACTGTATTTCAAAAAAAGAGAAAGAAAATATAAAGATAAAATAGTCACTAATTACTGATAAACTCAACTGATTTTCAACTTTAAAATTCAACTGCTTAGCAAGATGTAAGGTCACATACTTATATGACCTCATTGGCAGCCTCAAACTACATAAAGAAAAACTGACAGAACTACAGTTAGAATTGATGGGCCTGGGATTTAGCTCAGTGGTTCTGGCATCTGCCTTGCAAGCACAAGGTCCTGGGTTTGATCCCTGGTAATCACATATAACAATGTCAGGAGTGGTGACTCATGTCTACCAGCAATCAGTACCACATAACACAATGCTGGGCATGGTGGCTCACGCCTGTATTCCTAGCACTTGGGAGGCAGAGACAGGAGGATTGCTGAGTTCGAGGCTGACTTAAGGACCAGCCTGAACTACAAAGAGAGACCGTGTCTCAAAAAACAAACAAACAAACAAACAAACAAACAGACATATCCAATATGACAGCAAATATATATATATATTTTCATGCTGGCTTTGAACTCACTATGCAGCCCAGGCTAGCCTTAACTCAAGGCAATCCTCCTGCCTTGCCTCCTGAGTGCTGAGATTATGAACATGAGCCACCATGCCCAGCTGACAGCAGAATTTTTTTTTTTTGAGACAGGGTCTTGCTTTGTAGTTCAGGCTGGCCCTGAACTCAGCCTCAAACTCACAGCAATCCTGCTGTCTCTGCCTCCCGAGTGCTGGGATTACAGGTATGAGCCATCATGCCTGGCACTGTGATCTATGGTACTGATTGTTGCTGAGCTTGAGTCTCTACACCCAGTATTGTTGTATGTAGTTTCCAGGAATCAAACTCAGGACCTTGTGCTTGCAAGACAGGCGCCGGAACCACTGAGCTAAATCTCTGGCCCTTCAGAAAAGTTTTTAACACAATTCTGTCAACAGTGGATAGGTCAAGGGAAAAAAAAAAAAGCAATAAAGGTACAGAAAATTGTAGCACCACAATGAACAAGATTAATTTAATAAACAAATATCAACACTGTGCCCAGTATCAAGGTATTTAACAAATACACATGGAAATGAAGCCATTCAAAGGAAAGACTGAACTCCAAGACAGTCTCATCCATGGATGAACAGTATGAAAGAGGAAACACACAGTTGGTTGTAACATACACAAATAAGCTAAACTTGTAGATAGAAAGGGCCAAAGACTGAGTCTGTTGTAGTAGATGAGTCTGGAGCTGCTGGTGCACTTGACCAAGGAGATCTGCACTTACATGCAAACTTCACAGGCTTTCTTTGAATGCCCAGGACAAAATGGAGCAGATAGTAGATCAGGGACAGCCCTACTGTTGGTGTAGGCAGCTTGGGTGGGGTAATTGGAGAATGGCATGAAGCAGGCTGAAGTATTGACTTCCCGGAACTTTCTTTTATAGAAAGTACAAGCCTGAGCCATAGAAATTGGGCATGGAACATGCCTGCACATAGGCCTCCAAGGGCTCAGCCTGGACAATTTTGCAAAATAGCAAGAGCCTTTCTAGAAAAGAAAAGTTTTAGAAAGAGCCAGGAAAAACAGAGTTTGTAGCCCTTAAAAGTAACTTTCAGGTACTTTGGGCCTTGCAACATCTTAGAAGTAAGCATTTCTGAGAATACTGCATATCTTATCATAAAGCATTTAATGGAAGACAGTTTGAATTTTATTAGATATGCTTGCTTCTAGGACATAAAGCAGCTGTCATGTGAGTGAGGGAACAATGCAGATAAGTATCCAGTGCATCCAGGGCCACATTCCTATTGTTTGCTGGTGCTGGTATAAGAGGCACTACATTCCTAAAACTGAGGCATCATGCAAGACAGGACAACTTGGAGTTTATAAATGTACTTTGCTTGTGGGCTATCAGAGAAAGACTTACTCTGTTGGATCAAGAAAGTTATTCAAACAAGTAGGTTAAAAATTTAGAACCTAAAATTCAGTCTAAATAAGTGTGAAGCAAATCACTAATTACCTGGAGTGTATCAGTTTTCCAAGATGCATATTATTGAACTTCTTGGTGTGAATAGTTTCTTGAGGTTCATTTGGAGGTACATATGCAAAAAAGATAATCTCCTTAGGAGAGACATACTGCAGAGCAAGTGCGGTCTCAATGCCCATATCAGGAGCCTGCTATCAGACAAAATAGAAATATTTAAAATAAATAAAATAAAATGTTTGAATGATTTTATACTTGAATTGTGAAAAATTTCAAATAATAGATTTGTTTACAGTTTACATCAAAGCAAAACTATTTACTTATCATTTGGAGTAATATTTCACTCGAATTTGAATATGTGTGTGTGTACAATGGAAAAAAAAATTTCTGTTGAAAAGGAAAAGATATTCTGATGAATAGACTCAATTGGAGATTTCTGTGTCTTGGGAGATGGCTACAATGGAAGGGTGTACAGAGACACTAGATATTCATTGTGTGTGTGAGGAGTCAGGAGGTGCAGAGTTTAGAGTTAGGTTCTTATTTGGTGTTTTATCTAGGAAAGGGCCTGGGACACAGCTCTCCTTGCTTGAGGGCTGCTACTGAAAGACTCTTGGGCGAGATTCTGAAAATGACTGAGTCCCTGCTGACACAGTTCTTTCTCGCATTTTCGGATTCACAGACTTTCTCTTGCAGTGAACATAGGCTCTTTCTAGATTTCTTTTCTGTTTTTTTTTTTTTTTAGACAGGGTCTCACTTTGTAGTTCAGGCTGATCCTGAACCATTATGTAGCTCAGGCTAGCCTCAAAGTCATGGCAATCCTCCTGCCTCTGCCTCCCATCTCTGCCTCCTGAGTACTGGGATTACAGTTGTGAGCCACATGTCTGCCATTGTGGTATGTGGTACCAGGGGTAGATCTCGGAACCTTGCACTTGCCAGGCAAATTCTGGAACCACTAAGCTAAATCCCTAGCTTTGGCCTAGATTTCTGACCTGCAGATCTTCTCTTACTTTCTGGTACTGGGGATTGAATATAGGGTCTTCCCCTGCCTCCCACCTTTTTTAAAAATTTTTTTTTTTAGGTTTTTTGAGACAGGGTCTGACTTTGTGGTTCAGGCTGGCCCTAAACTCAGTCTCAAACTCACATCACAGCGGTCCTCCTGCCTCTGCCTCCCAAATGCTGGGATTACAGGCATGAGCCACCACGCCCAGCACCGTAGTATGTGGTACTGGTTGCTGCTGGGGGTGAGTCTTCATGCCCAGTATGGTATGTGGTTACCGAGGGATCGAACCTGGGTCCTTGAGCTTGCAAGACAGGCTCCAGAACCACTGAGCTAACTCCCTGGCCCCCTCCACCTTTTTTTTGAGACAGGATCTTGCTTTGTAGTTCAGGCTGGCCTTGAGCTCAGCCTCAAACTCACATCACAGCAATCCTCCTGCCTCTGCCTCCCGAGTGCTGGGATTACAAGCATGAGCCACCAGCCTGGCACTGTGGTATGTGGTACTGATTGCTGCTGGGCATGAGTCTCCATGACAAGTATTGTATGTGGTTACCGGGGATCGAACCCAGGCCCTTGTGCTTGCAAGACAGGCGCTGGCACCACTGAGCTAAATCCCTGGTCCTCCCTTGCCCTTTTTCGAGTGTGAGACAGGATCTCCTTAAGTTGCCTAGGTTGGACTGTGAGTCCCTTGCTTTTGCTCAGCTGATAGCTTTTTCAACACACCCTTCTTCAATCAGGTTTTGGCAGTTTTGAGGGGTGACAAAAGAGGTGGGTACCAACTTTGAAAGGAGTGCTGGAATTGATATTATTATTATTATTACTGTTTTTATAGCACTGGGGATTGAATTCAGGACCTTGAGCTTGTCAGGCAGGCTTAGGGCCTCTGAGCTATATCCCCCGCCCTGGAATTGACCTTATTGCCAGGACACAAGAAGTAGGTATAGATCTTTTGGGGGAGCACTAATCAGTCAGTGCCTCCAAGGCCCATTTTCTGTTATGCTTTTCCCCTCAGCCTGTATATTTTTGGGTCCCACTGAGAAAGGGAAAGAATTGGAAATAAGGCCAGCTTACTGGACAAGTCCTGGAGCCAGCTGTGTGGGATACATGCCTGATTCCAGTAACTAAGCAGCTGTGTAATTTTGAGTATTATTCACCCTCTCTTTGCTTACTTTTTTCTTTGTAAGTTGGGAGTAAATAATCACTATAAAGATGTTAAGAGCTTACAGCAGGGCTGGGGATGTAGCTCAGTGGCATTCCTCCCTATCTGGCAAGTGCAAAGTCCTGAGTTAGGATTATTTGCTGATATACGGATGAGTGTTCATTTTAATGACTGCATGTCCATGATGAGTGCTTAGGCATATAAAATTTACAAGTAGCATATTATACATTAAAATATTATAAAAGTCTGTGTATAGTGCATCTATAGGTGATTAATAAAGAAGATAAGAATTCTAGCCAGGCACAGTGGCTCACATCTGTAATTCCAGCACTCTAGAGGCAGACAGGAGGATTGCTGTGAGTTTGAGTCTAGGCTGGGCTACATCGTGAGTTCAGGGCCAACCTGAACTACAAAGTGAGACCATGTCTCAAAAAAACTAAAAAAAAAAAAAAAAAAAAAAAAGAATTCTTTGCTATGTTGGTATTAGGAAAAGAGGAAATAAAAGGTCAAGGTTAATACGGAAGAAGGTGAGCCAGAATTGTTTCTTCAAGGTTCTTAGGTGACAGAGAATCAGCCTCATCTGGGCTTGTGTCGGGAGTAAAGAATCTAGTGTAGAAGCTCTAGTGGTGTCACTGCTGTGAACATATTTACATAAAGTTATCGAGGGTTAAACAGTAGCTATATTACTCTTTTATGTAATTGGGAGAAAATTTTGGAAATGTTCCTTTGTTTATGGTGGTTTTCCTTTAGTTAAATAGAGCAAAGTACATTAGTAATAATTTGTTCCATGGGAAATACTTTATCATTATTCTGTGTGTAGAATATGGAATATTTTCTTTATTTTTTATTTTTTTAGGTTTTTTGAGACAGGGTCTCGCTTTGTAGTTCAGGCTGGCCCTGAGCTCAGCCTCCAATTCACATCAGAGCAATCCTCCTGTCTCTGCCTCCCGAGTGCTGGGATTACAGGCGTGAGCTACCACGCCTGGCACTGTGGTATGTGACACTGGTTGCTGCTGGGTGTGAGTCTCCATGCCCAGTATAGTATGTGGTTACCAAGGATCGAATCCAGGCCCTTGCACTTGCCAGACAGGCGCCGGAACCACTGAGCTAAATTCCTGACCCTGGAATATTTTCTTATAACAAAGGAAACTGTTTAAAAACATTATACACTGACCTGTCCAAAAATTTTGGAATTTTCTGAGGATTCAAAGTAAGTTGGAGTCAGTTTGTATATGAATCCTATGTGATCATAGTATAATGTGAAAACTTTATTGGTAATAATTCCAATTTCACTATATGTCTCCAGTCCTATAAGGAAATAAATAGAAATCTTATGTGATACAATACAAATTGAAATATAATAGTATTATAACCTATAAAATTTATTTAAACTAAGGGTTAGAAGTAGGGCTCTAAGACTTTTGATCTAGCAAAATGTATTTTAGTCAGTGTTAAGTTCCTGGGAAATCTTTTCCAGCCTCCATATTGCTATAGAACTTGCTTGCTAAAGTAGGTGAAGGACAGAACAAAATAAGGGATATTTAATTAAGGGATCTAGAGTAGAAGCACTTAGCTTTCTGGGTAGTATTTTCTCTTCCTAAAAAAACCAAATCAGGTTCCTGAATAGATAGAAGCAGTGTAAAAACAACAGCAAGAGAATTATCTGTAGACTGTGTCATTATGTTGAAGTAAACAAAGTGCCTTGTGGTTCTCTCTGGGCAGCACACTCCTGAGAAGTACTGTCTGCAATCTGGAGTTAGAGCAGCATTCATTCAGCCAGTCAGACACGGATGTGGAGGAGGCATCCCTCTGGGAAGGAGCTACCTCAAGGTGAGAAAGGCTGATTTATGTACTCCATTCTCCCAAAGTCTCTTGTCCCTGATCTTAAGCATAACAGTGCCCTGGGATTCAGTAATGGAGTTACATCCTCCACTGTCTTTGGAGACTCATCTAATTTTAGGATTTTAAAATCTATCTTTATAAGAATTATTCCAAAAATGAAACTCTCATCAGTTCTCTTTCTTGATATCAGCTAATAACATCTGCCTACCAACAGTGCCAGGACAATGTTGACTAGGCATCTGTATCCAAATGGAGCTCCTCGTCTTCGTGTAAGCTTGCTCCATTTCAAGTCTTCCTATTGTTCCGTCTAAAACTTTGATGTTATTGCAGAATACTAGAACTGGGAGACAGATGGCACCCAGAGTTTTGGAGGCTGTTAACAGCTTTATTTACATTGGTGGACCTGACTGGGATCTTTCTCCAAAGCGGCAGGTCCTGAACATTGGGGGATAACAGTTTTATATAGTCACAAGCAGGAGATACAGAAGTAGAAGCAGAGTATTTGGCAGTCCTTGACTGGTTAACCATTTGACATCTTTACATCAATGAGGCTTAATTCCACTAGAATTTCCCTGGGAATATAGAATGCAGAATTTACACAAAGCAGAGCGGCGGAAGGAGCAGAGCAGAGTTCTGGCAGGACTCTCTGAGTCTAGTTTGTTCCTTTAGTGATGGATTACAGGATTGTCTTGGTTATTCAGATACATTCTATAAAGACCACAGTTACCTAGTTAACCCATAGTTGCCTAATAACTCAGTTAACTCATAGCCGTCTGATTCAGTTATTTATTTTTTAAAAAAATCTTTCTGCCTGGAAATTCCCTTTCACTGTCTTAATTTCTTTTTTTTTCTTTGTGTATCCTACTTATATCTAATCTACCAGCAAATCTTATCAACCCTACCTTCAATGTACACAGATATTGTTCAATTTATGGGGTTATGTTCGGATAAACCCGTTGGAAGATGAAGATATCAAGTTAAAAGTACATTTAATCATCTAACCTTTCTAGTGTCCTATTTAGCCACACAGCTGCCTAGTATCTTAATATACAATTGAATATCTATAGGAAAAGATGAACATTCAAGATTCACAGTACAGATTACATTGAAATTATACTGCTTTCTCATTGTTTGAAGTCAGAAACTCTTACATGAAGTCATCCTAAATCAAGGCCCACCTGCATATAGAATACAATCACTTCCTACTACGGTCATTACTATCAATCCACACCAACCACCTTTACCTCTTTGTGTCCTAATTCTGCCTATAGCTCATTTCAGAGTATTCTCAAACAAGAACAATGACAACAACAAAAACAAAAACCAAGCAACCTACCGAATATTAAGTCATTTCATCCAATTACCCAATCAAAACTCTCCATAGCTTTGATCTCCCTCTGAGGAAAAGCTGGAATCCTCACAATGCCTTCTAAGGGCATCACACTCTGCATTCTGTTGACCTCCCTGACCTAACTTCCTATGGGATTTTGGGCTGTTTGCTCTGCTCTAGCTAGACTAGCCTCAGGTTATCTGTGTCTACAGTTGAACTATCTATCACAGTGCGAGTCTTGTTTCTTCCTTTCCAACCTTATATGATTTATACATTGTGCTTGGCTTTCTTAATGAAGTCATCCTTCCAGTACAGACATGAGTAGTGGACGTGAGTGGTGGTAGCATCCTTCTTTGTTAGTATTAAATTTGATTTACATTTGCTATAGTTCACCAGATAGTCCTTAATCAAGAAGGGTTTTTATTCTAGGGCTGCTAAGATGTTTTGTTTTAAAATAATGAATGATTATAATTTATCAACCTTTTCTTTTTTTGGTTGTTTTTTGAGACAAGGTCTTACTGTGTAGTTCAGGCTGGTCCTGAACTCAGTCTTGAACTCAGAAGTCCTCCTGCCTCTGCTTCCTGAGTGCTGGGATTACAGCCATGAGCCACTATGCCTAGCTTTGTGGTATGAGGTACTCATTGCTGGTGGGCGTACATCACCACGCTCACCATTGTTGTAATAGCTTACCAGGGGTGGAACCTGGGACCTTTCTCACTTGCAAGGAAGGCACTGGAATGACTGAGTAAATCCCCAGTCCTATAATTTACCATTTTAACCAAATACTGAGGTTCATCAAATATTTTTTCAGCATCTATTGAGATTATAGAATTTTCTCTCCCATAATCTATAATCAGTATGTTACACTGATTAATTTTCTAATACTAAACTATCACAGAATCTTGACATAAATACAACAATGACTTAATATAATATTCTTATATATTGCTGTATTTAGTTGGCTAAAATTTCTCCAGGATTTTCATATCATAAAAACATTCTAACAGTTCTTGTCCACCAGGTGGCACTCATGTCATCATGGTTAACATCTGCATTGAAAGTATAATGGTCCTTTGGTTTCTTCAGGGTATTGGTTCTAAGATCCTGTGCAGACAGGAAAGGCAGAGGATGGTTTTATAATGACTTACATAAACTGGGGGTTGTGGTACACATCTGTAATCCCTGCACTCAAGGAGCCTGAGCAGAAAGTATTACAAGTTTGAGCCCAGCCAGGGTAATTTAGTCATTTAGCAAGATCTTGTCTTAAAAAAAAAAAAGAGTTGGGGATGTAGCTCAGGGTGAAGGTGCTGAGTTCTATTCCCAGTACCACACGTATATATATACACATGGTAGCTACAACCTTAACCTGTATATTTAAATCATCTCTAGATAACCTACAAGATCTAATACTATGCCATGAAAATAGTTGTTATATCATTGAGGGAATAATGACACAAAATACAAGTATTAGTACAGATGCAATATTTCTTCTGGCATTGGGGTTTGAACCCAGGATGTCATGCATGCTGGGCAAACAGAACTTCAGATCTTTCCAAATATAAATATATATATATATATATATATATATATATATATATATATATTTCTTTTTTTTTTAACAGGGTCTCACTTTAGTTCAGGCTGGTCCTGAGCTCACTATGTAGCCAGGCGAGCCTGTAACTCACAGCAATCCTCTTGCCTCTACCTCCCAAGTGCTAGGATTACAGGTGTGAGCCACCACACCCAGCACTGTGATATTTGGTTCTGATTGCTGGTAGGTGTGAGTCTCCATGTCTGGTATTGTTGTATATGGTGACCGGGGATCGAACCCAGGCCCTTGCACTTGCAAAGCAGGTTCTGGAACCACTGAGCTACATCCCTAGCCCTTTCCAAAAAAACAAAATTTTTTTTTAGGTTTTTTGAGACAGGGTCTCGCTTTTGTGGTTCAGGCTGGCCCTGAGCTCAGCCTCAAACTCACATCACAGCAATCTTCCTGCCTCTGCCTCCTGAGTTCTGGGATTACAGGCGTGAGCCACTACTCCCAGCACTGTGGAATGTGCGACTGATTGCTGCTGAGTGTGAGTCTCCATGCCCAGTATTGTACGTGGTTGCCGAGGATTGAACAGGGTCCTTGCTGTTGCAAAACAGGCACCAGAACCGCTGAGATAAATCCCTGGCCCTTTTCCAAATATTTTGATCCTTGGTTGGTTAAATCCACGAAAGCAGAATCTAAAACATGGAAGGCTCATTGTACTTTGTTTCAGTTATTTATGTTTCAGTTATTTATGTCATCCCTTAGAGCTTCCCAGATTATTGGTAGAGTAGATGTTAAGTTTTACTGCTGTTTAAAATGTCTTCAGAAAAATCATTAGAATTTGGTATGATGGACCGGGGATTTAGCTCAGTGTTTCCAGCACCTGTCTCGCAAGCTCAAGGACCCGGGTTCGATCCCCGGTAACCACATACAATAGTGGGTGTAGAGACTCACGCCCAGGAGCAAACAGTACCACATACCACAGTGCCAGGCATGGTGGCTCACGCCTGTAATCCCAGCACTCAGGAGGCAGAGGCAGGAGGATTGCTGTGATGTGAATTGGAGGCTGAGCTCAGGGCTAGCCTGAACCACAAAAGCGAGACCCTGTCTCAAAAAAAAAAAAAAAAAAGAATTTGGTATGAAACAAAGCAACTGTGAGTGAAACAAGAAAATAAAACTATGTTTATTAATAAAGTCAACATTGTAGAAGGGTTTACCACAATTCCACATTATTTATAGGAAAACTTTTAACTATTTTATAGGACCTAGGAAAGCCATAGTAGGTGAAAATTGCTTTATATTATGCTATCAGGATAGAAGCTAAATTGACTTCTAATCCCATTTCAGTAATACAACTATAGTCAGGGAAACATAATGCAAGAAGAAATCATGCAGCACTTAGGATCACCGTGAGGACATTGTGCTAAATATTAATTGGGAGCATTTTTCTTTCTTCATGTTATTAGAATAAAATGATTTTTAATCCACAGAATCTCAGATTTGATGAAATTCAGTCATTATTACAACTTCCCATTAGCTTTGCAAATGAATAATGAACTGGTTCCAAATGTTTAGGCAATATTATTTTTCCTTGAAGGCTCCATAGGAAAATATTTGGTATTCACTGGTGAACAGAAGAATCCAAGGGCGTTTTTTTCCACTGCTGTAGCTTCAATCCGGAATATCCCCTCAAGTGCCATTAAATGTTTGGTGTTCTTGGGAGATCTGTGGTGCCTCTGGGAGGTGCTAGAACCTTTAAAGAGTAGTGGGATGTCTTCTGGTCACTGGGGGAGTGGACTTCAAGGGAATGGAGATCTCTTTCTCTTTCTCTGTCTCTCTCTTCTTCCTCTGTCTCTGAAATATGGCCCCAAGTTGAATAGTTTTGCCAAGGACTACTGTATTTCACTGTACGCATGAAAGCAAGGAGGCTAAGCAAATGTGGCTGAAACGTCTACAATTGTGATCCAAAGTAACCTTTTTTTTTTTTTGAGACAGGATCTCGCTTTGTAGTTCAGGCTGGCCCTGAGCTCAGCCTCCAACTCACATCACAGCAATCCTCCTGCCTCTGCCTTCCGAGTGCTGGGATTACAGGAGTGCTGGGATTATAGGCGTGAGCCACCATGCCCGGCACTGTGGTATGTGGTACTGGTTGCTGCTGGGGTGAGTCTCCACACCCAGTATTGTTATGTGGTTACTGGGAATCGAACCCAGGTCCTTGCACTTGCAAGACAGGTGCCTGAACCACTGAGCTAAATCCCTGGCCCAAAGTAAACCGTTTTTTCTTCATAACCTGAAGATTCACCAGCTGATAAACTGGTATTTACTGCAGTAATCAAAGGATGACTGACACGATCTGCATTTTCTATTTCAAATAATTCACAGTAGTGTTTTTATATTACAGTGTGTTTAGTTTTAGTTAAAAATTAATGTCATTGATTTTGTTTTCTTCTCCTTTTCTTACTTTTACTTTTGCACCCATCCATCCATTCATTCATTTTGATGGGGCTATAAAGGGACACGAACTGTAGATAAAATAGAGAAACATATTGCCACCATCCCTTTCCATCTCTTTCACTGAAAATCCCTACTGTTCACAGTTTCCAAATCTTCAGCATTTATATTTACCACCTTAGATTCTTTCTACATGTTTGCTTATTCATTCTACATCTGGCTATGTTCTATAGTTCACATTTATCACCTGTAATATTTTATAACTTTAATTGTCAACTTTAGATTTCATAAGTGTTGTTTTTACTGTGTCCAAAGTCATCTCGCTCAGTTTATCTTGATTTTTTGTAATATGTGTTGTTTATTCTCTATTTGTCCATTATTCCACTATTTTCAGAATTTTTTCCCCTGTTTGGTGCACTGAAACACTCATTTTCTCTTCTTGGATGACATAGCTCCAGGGGTGGCTGTGAGTCTGCCACATGTCCACATGTATCTTATAATGTGGATCCTCTTCCATTTCAGTCTTACCTATAAATTTAATGTAATCCCAATCAGAATAGCAGAAGCATTCCACACAGCTAGAAAAAATTCCTGATTTTATATGAAACCAGAAGAGACTCACAATACCAAAAGATTTTTGGGTCAACAAAAGCAAAGCAAGAGGCACCACAATCCAAGATTTCAAGTTATATTACAAAGTTACAGTGATAAAAACAAGCATGGTACTGGCACTAAAACAGTCATGAGAATCAGTGAAATAGAAAAGAAGATGAAGAAACATCCCTAGACACATTAAACCTAGGACAGGAACCATGTGGTTCTATGTGATGGGAACCTGGAAAACAAGGGTAGCTATATTATTTGCAGACAATGAATTAAAGCCAAGATTGATTAAGAGAAATAAGGTCACTATATCCTTATGAAGGGAACAATTCAAGAGAAAGAGATGACAATCACAATCAAAAATACATATGCACCAAATACCTGTGCACCACATTATATAAAACAAATATTAACAGATATAAAAAAACAAATAAGCACAAATACAGTTATAAAGGGGGACCTCAGTATTCCACTGTCACAAATGGATCAACTGGACAAAAACAGACAAAGAAAAATAAGAACTGAATCAAATCAGTGAACAAATAAACTTAGGGGGTTTCGATAAGGTGTTTCACCTCACAACATCAGGATACAAATTCTTCTCAGCTGCACATATGATGTTCTCCAAAATAAACCACATACTAGTCCATACAACATGCATAAGTAAATGCAGAGGAATTGAATTTATCCCATCATTATTAACGAAGCACAGTGCAATGAAATTGGAAACCAATGGCAAAAGAAACCACAAAAACTTTATAAACACATGGAAATTATATAACATCCTTCTAAACAACTAATAAGTCACCAATGAAATTAAAGAATAAATTAAACAGTTTCTAAAATTAAACAATAACATCAATACAACATACCAGAACTTATGGGGTGCAATGAAAGAAGTCTTACAAGAATATTTATAGCAGTGAATTCCAATATCAGAAAAACAATGAGCTCAAATAAGCAATCTAATGTTTAAGCTTAAGCTCAAGCTTGTAGAAAAAGAAAAGCAAGTCAAGCTCAAAGCTCATATGATGGAGAATATTAGAAAGATCAGAGATGAAATTAATGTAACTGAGACTAAGAAAATGATACAAAGAATCAGTGAATCAAAGGGTTAGTTCTTTGAAAAGTGTAAAAAAAAAATTGATAAACCCTTAGCCACCTTAACAACAACAAAAAAAGACTCAAAGTTATGCCTGTAAGAATGAAAAAGTAAAATCTCAGTAGATCCTATAGAAATCTACAAGATCATTGATACCTACCTTGAGAACTTGTACTTTAATCAAATGGAAAACAGAAGAAATGGACTGATCACTAGATACATATGTCTTATCAAAGCTGAATAAAGAAGTCATAAAAATTCTAAACAACTTGGGCTGGGGATTTAGGTCAGTTCTGGTGCCTGTCTTGCAAGCCTAAGGGCCCAGGTTTGATCCCCGGAACCACATACAGCAATACTAGGTGTGGAGACTCACGCCCACCAGCAATCAGTACCACATACCACAGTGGCGGGCACTGTGGCTCATGCCTATAATCTCAGCACTTGGGAGGCAGAGGCAGGAGGACTGCTGTGAGTTTGAGGCTGAGTTCAGGACTAGCCTGAACAACAAAGTGAGACCCTGTTGGAAAAAAAAAAAATCTAAACAACTCCATATCAGTTAGTGAAACAGAAAATGTAATAAAAACTTATCAACAAAGAAAAGCCCAGATCCTGGTGGTTTCACTGCTGAATCTACAAGAAATTTAGAGAAGATCTAATGCCACTACTCTTCAGAGTTTTCAGTGAAATTGAAAGGGAAGCAGTACTTCAAAAATCATTCCTGGAAGCAAGCAAATACCTAATACCCCAATAACAAGACGAGAGAAAGACTCAATCAAAAGAGAACTATAGGCCAATCTCCTTAATACACACACACACACACACACACATACACACATGCATCCTCAATAAGATACTGGGAAACAAACCGCAGCAAATCATTAAAAAGATTACATACCCTTCTCCATTGTTGGTGGGAATGTAGACTCGTACAACCCCTGTGGAGAACAGTTAGGAAATTCCTTAAAAAGCTAGGATTGGAGGCCCCATTTGGCCCAGCCATTGCTCTGCTAGGTATATACACACAAAAATTAAAAGATTCATATCACAGTGACATATGTGCACCTATGTTTATAGCAGCTCAGTTTGTGATTGCTAAATCTTGGAAACAACCTAAATGTCCATCAACTGGAGAATGGATAAAAAAGTTGTGGTTCTTCTACACAGTGGAGTATTACTCTGCCATAAAAATGATAAGTTTGAATCATTTATACTTAAATGGATGTATCTTGAGGACATCCTCATAAGTGAAATAAATAGGTCACAGATGTGTAAATATCATATCTTTTCTCTGGTATGAGAAAATAAAGATATAAATGAGTTCTAGAATGTATGTTATATATTGGGAAATAGAAAACACTCAAAGCGTAATGGAGTGAAGGGGGAAAATAATGAGATTATAACAAAAAGAAAGGAAACAAAGTTTATGTATATGGGGGGTGGGGGTGGTAGGGTGAGTAGGGTTATGGGAAAAAATGAGAATTAAGTTGTGTCATATACTGGTACAAATTCTCATTGTTGAATGCACTCATAATGTATATATGCAATGTACCAATAAAGATTTCAATTAAAAAAAAA
>PVIR01007928.1:0-58795 GCA_004026965.1 Petromus typicus
AAAAAGCTTCTGCACAGCAAAGGAAACCCCCAACAGATTAAAAATGCAGCCAACAATTTGGGAAAAAAAATCTTTACCAATTGTTCCTCAGACAAAGCGTTACTATCTAGAATATATAAAGAGCTGAAGAAAATCAATCCTCCCAAATTTAAAGACCCAATTCAAAAATGGACATCTGAAATGAACAGATATTTTTCAGAGTAAAAAGTAAGAGCAGCTAAGAAGCATATGAATAAATACTCAACATCAGTAGTCATTTGAGAGATGCAGATGAAAACAACATTGAGATTTCATCTCGCTCTACAAAGAATGGCTCTCATTTCAGAATTAGCCAGCAGAAAATGTTGCTGAGGATGTGGAGAAGAAGGAACCCTTCTCCACTATTGGTGGGACTGTAGACTCGTACAACCCCTGTGGAGATCAGTTTGGAGATTCCTCAAAAAGCTAGGATTGACGGTCCCATTTGACCCTGCCATTGCCCTGCTAGGTATATACACACAAGAATTAAAAGACTCATATCACAGTGACATATGTGCACCCGTGTTTATAGCAGCCCAATTTGTGATTGCTACATCTTGGAGACAACCCAAATGCCCATCAACTGGAGACTGGATAAAAAAGCTGTGGTTCTTCTACAGAATGGAGTATTACTCTGCCATAAAAAATGATAAGTTTGAATCATTTCTACTTAAATGGACATACCTTGAGGATATCCTCATAAGTGAAATAAATAGATCACTGATAGGTACATATCGCATCTTTTCTCTGGTATGTGAAAATAAAGATGTAAATGAGTTCTAGAATTTTATGTTATATATTATCAAATAGAAAATACTCAAAGTGAAATAGGGTGAAGTGGGAAAAAATGAGATTATATCAAAAAAGAAAGGAAAGTAATTTATGTATATGCGGGGTGGTAGGGTGGGTAGGGCTATAAGAAAAATGTGAATTAAGTTTTGTTTTATACTGGTATAAATTCCCACTGTGGAGTGCAAGTATAATGTGGATTTGTAATGTACCAATAAAAATTTCAATAAAAATTTATATATTCATCAAATAATAATAATAGTAATAATAATTATCACAAATATAATTCATCCCAGGGGATTTTATCTGTCAACATTGAGGCTTTTCCTAAACTTTCCAGGGTCCTGCTGAGTGAGAAATAATGTGCCACAAAATCCTTTTCCATCATTGACCCGATCAAACTATGTTTTCAGAAAACTGGGTCTTGGGTACATGCTCACTAATGCCTGTGCCTTTCAAACTTTTCTGAAAATATATGGAATAAAAATGCAGAAAAAATGGCAGTATGTGTGTCATAGACAGGCAGACCAAGTCTCAGTGTTTCCATGCATAAGTGATAGTTCTACACCTGACTCATCTGTGAAGGTTATTCTTTTATTTCAAGAGTGAAAGTATTTTTGGAAATGACACCACACTTTTGAATATAAAATATTCAACTAACATGTTTTCAAATGAAAATACACATATTTTAGTTTGGACAGAATATTATTTGCATTACCCCAATAATAGAATTACCAAATAGCACTTTAACACTTGACATATACACTTTGGAAATAAACTGCTACATAACATCTCAGCTGTTTAGCTAATGCATATAACAATGGATGATTTCATGCTACTAAGTATATCACGAAGACACCTCAGTCAACATTTTTTAAAATAAATTTAAAGATCCATTTGACTATCTTTTACCTTTCTATAAATATCTGAATTCTGTAAGCACTTTAGTAAGAAGTCTCAATTTATTCAGCAGATATGAAATTGTACTAATAACAGGCAGAGAGACAGTTTTCCTAGTTACTCCTTAGGTAGCTGTGTGACTTGAGGATACCCCATAGCAAACACTGGATGAAAGAAAGCTGACAATCAGTCACTGATAACCAAACTCCTCCAAGATAAAGTCTCCGACTGAGTACAGGATGGAACACAATGCAACACATCGCTGGACTAAAAACAAATTTTCTTGTTGCTTTCCACCTTTCACTCTGGAAAAAAAAAAAGTGTCTCATTCTCTTCAAAGTGAGAAGTGAAAACAAAATCCTTTTGTGAACATAGCCTTCCCTTAAAGACAATATTCTCTTTAATTACAGTTTACTTTAGATGTGAAAAAAACAAATAATTCTCCTCCTTTTTAGAATACCAAGAACTCTTGCACTGTTCTGCTTTGATGGGCCTCCCCAGGCCCTTTGCACTTGCCTTTTGTCAGTCCAGAGGCCACATGTGAGGGCAACACGGTGGCCACTCCATCTCCAACAATCTCCTAATTTAGGAAAACAGCCTTGTCATCTACAGGGGGAAGGATCACACCAGGTGGCTACATGTCAGGAACATAGCCCACCTGGGCAGACCCTGAGGAGCACAGGGCTGAATCTTCTCTTTCTTTCTGTTCTAGATCTAATCAGCCCTCCCACCTGGTCTTTTGCAAATTAAGCTTCTTTCAAATAAAACTAAGGAATCCATTTTAAACCAAGATTGATAAGAGATTATGGAAACATTTAATATTCAATGAGCTTTCAATGGAAGAAGGGTAGACTTACTCTGAGGCACATACGGACAGTCCCACAGGATCAGTACATGTGCGATGCAGGGTGTGTGTGCAGTCTTGGTACCAGGCCAGCCCTTGGCCCCTCCTTGGTGCGCTGTGATCTGCACAGAGCCCACACAGTGGATTCTGCATAAAGCTGTACAGAGGTGAGGACCTGGAGAGCACGGGAGCTCTCTGTTTCCTGGTTAAGCAGTGACCTAACTGATACACAGATGGAGACAGGATAGCACATACAGTAGACTTCCTAACCTTGTCATTTTAGTGAGAGTGCGCATAGGCAGACTTTATGCATACACCATAGGATTCTTAGGAAACATGCACAAATTGCTTATGTCATGTACAACATTTTATGCTACATCATATTATGACTCTTCAATGATATCTTTTCATACAATAATTTGATAATGTTTGTGTTTAGTTCCTTTACAGTCACTGAAAATTTTAGAATTAAAACAATTTCATTTATTTTATGTCTAAATGTAAATTGAATATGAGGAAGTCAAAACAACAGCTACTTTTATCAGAACCTGTGTTTCTGGTAATTGCATATAAGGTCCTTCTGTTAACTGTTTTCTTGTTTAGAATAGATATGTTTGTGTGCGTAGTTATAAAGGAAGCTTTGTTTTATAAATCCTTAACGTATTTGTTTTGGTTATACATACATCACAAATTTCAAGGAATTTACAAGTAGGGGCTTACTTTTACTGTTCATACTTGTTCTTAAAGATTTCAAATTAATTTTCTTGAGAACTGCCTTGTGTCTGTATATTTTGATTCTATTATCCCTTATGCTCATGCAATTTTTATTTTTGAAGATTAATTCTAATTTGAGAGAGACCACCTAAGCAATTTATGAAAGGGGGTCACAATCTTAAAAGTCATGATCCTTCAAACTATTCTTTCAAACATGTAGATAATAAAAGTGCACATATATTTATAAAATTCTAAAGTTTCTTAAAAAGGGATAATTTTTTTCATGAAAGATAACAAAACATAAGTAGCAGAATCTTGTATTTTTCAATTATTAGAAGTTAAAGAAAAAATGGTAAATGTAATCAATGATCTAGCAGAGAGAAAACTAGAATTCTAATTGGATGTGACTATATACCAAGTGTATAAATATCAAACCACTTCCAGTTCATACGGATGTGCGTAAACCATTGCAATGATGTACAGATGACTTTTTGGAAGTAAGTAGAATAATCAGGAAGTCACATTAAAAGAAGTAATGCAATTTAAAAAGGCAATGCATAAGCTAGGAACTTCTGTTCACACAGTTGCAACATCAAAGTGAGCTAATGGAAGTTTGCATCATAAAAATGTATTAAATTAGCATGTAATACATATAAGAATATTGACAGTAAATCGAATTCAACAAGAAAACTACATAACTATCTTCGCATGCTGAAGTCATTATCTTTTCTTAATATATAGTCTTAAATTTGGTTTTAAATGGAAATTATTGAATTTGACTAAATGATATCACCAGAATATTATAACAATCCAGTAACTACAACAAAAACTTGAATTAAAAATTAGAATGTGGAAATGTAAATGATGAAGGATTTATACGATCTGGGGAGAAACCAGAGTGTGATTGTGGGAATGTGAATAAAGTCAAATTTAATTATTCAAGCAAATAATTTGGTGAAACTTTGAATAAAAGGGATTTGTAAGTAATTTACTAACAATGAGATGTTAAATGTGTTCATAATATTCTATGTTCTATTAAAAGCTTTTAATTATAATAAGACAAAGAGGTTGATCAGTAAGTAGTTTAAAGTTTATTGTGAAGACCTAGCAAAATTAGCAAAACTGTGATGGAAATATTTTTACAATGTAGAGTATTTTTTAGCAAATTGCTTGTGATTATTTAGAGAAACATACTGTATGATGAAGCATTTATAATTAAAGATTTGATGTACATGAACACTCTGGAAAAGGCACAGTAACAAGGTCAGTCACTGTAATATTGTTTGGTTATGAAGTTATGGAATCATTCTATGTCCCTAATAAAAGGACAATGGTATTAGTTTGGAACACCTAGGCAGTTAAATAATAGGTGAAATCCAATAAAGAGAAAATAACTTTACAAAGAATGTGAAAACATGGCCTCATGTTGTTAACATTAACATTAATTTTATGATCAACTTGTAATCTGAACAAAAAAAAACGCTGGGATTTTGCTAGCTACTGCATAGAAGGCATCAACTTTATGAAAACCACTAGTCTTCTACTACTTTAAATGTGTTTGTTTCTCTTGAAGATGTTTTGTAGCTTTCAGTGTACTAAAGTGCACTTCTTTGAATACATGTTCTGTGAATTGTTTCCATTTTCACAATGTTGTTAATGACATTCTATTCATTTTTTGGCTTATTCTTTTCTGAAGCTGTAGAACAATTGCTCATGGTATAGTGATGATCACGCTGCAATTTAACCTTTGACTAATTGTAATAATTTTATTGGTAAATTTCTTAGGTTTTCTAGGAGGAGGCAAATGCATAACATTTTATGTATATGTATGCCCTCCTGCTCTTTCCTCTTCCCTTCTCTCTCTCTCTCTCTCACACACACACACACATTTGGTTATATTCCCCCTCATATCTTAGATAACTGATATCATTATTGTAAAATTATTGTAAAATTTCATATATTTCATCTTTCTATCATTTCCACACTGCAATTAGGAATTGTGCAAAGGCTAATTTTTAAAATTTGACTCAAAAAATATGCATCATGATAATACCAAACTTTTGTGTAAATATCCATGCACTTCAGATAAGATAGGAGTGTTTGGGGAGGTATGGACATAGACATCCATGTACTTCAAATGTAGAAGCTCTTCAACCAGTGAATAGACATCATTTTTTGTGATTTTTCATTTGTGAAAGAGAAAATTCCTTCTTTCTTTAGTGACTTCCTCTGTGATAGAGCTCCATCAAGGTTTAGATTAATCTCATCAAATGCCTTCACTACACAGTCACAGTTGTAAAGTTGCAGGACTGTTGCCAACTACAGCCTTGTGCACTTTACTTTCTGACCTTTGTGAGACAATTTTACCCACACAGTTGTCTTGTACATACCCGGGTGGGTGTTTATACTTGTGAAAACATTAATATTATTACAGCCTATTTTATAGTGTAAAATGGCCTAGGAAATATTTTCACATGCTCTCACATTTCTCAAATAAGTGACTTTTTAAATATGTAAATATATTTTAAAAATAGCTTAATTACTTTTTCCAGAAATATATATGGAGGTTTTGATCCCCTAAGAGTTGCTTATTTGTGATTAAAACCTCTTTTTCTGTGCCTTTCAGCATTGTGACCCTATCTCCATGATTCGCTTATGATTTGCTTGACATCACGATTAACCTGTCTTTCCACCTGGCGGATCAACTGTCTGAGTCAGCACTTGGGCCATGAATTACTGGCATCCGAGCTCATTAACTACAGGCCTCTTAGTAGTTTTAAAGTGATCTTTGGGTGTTTCCCTGATAACAAACTACATCTTACTAGCTCTTTCTGGCACACGTTTTATGACAAACTAGCAGGACTGTTGTTTTACTATCACCTCTCACCGAATGTCCAATATTCTCTAATTGTTTAGAACCAAAGTGTGATTTTCAAATTCCTCACCCTTTATTAATAAATAACGCTAGTTCTCGTGGGAAAAGCTTGCAATGCTTCATTCTTATAACTTCTTTCCCTTTCCCTCGGGGAGAACTGTGCCTTGTCCTGCTCCCGCAGACAGACAGTGCACTCCCTCCTGCTTTAAGTCCACTCTGCTGAGAGCAGGATTCAATATCGAAGCTTTTATTTTCTCCATAGTGACCTACACTTCACATTCCCCAAGGTGGTGATGATTGGGGCTCTCCTAGGGTTATCTTTCTTACCAGAGTAAGAGTTTTGTCTTAGAAGTGAGGTTGCACAGAGGGAAGAAGCCCTCACAGCCCATTCACTGGGGTTTTCTCTGCAGTACAGAGGTGGGGAGAAAAGGAACATCAACTGCTTTCCCTTGCCTTAGGGGCATTTATCTGCACACAGCCTTGACTTTGGTCCTCACTAAAATTTTAGGAAGAAATTACCAATCAGGAATGACTGGCCTCAATTTAACTTTTCTAAACTGAGTATTGCTATTCATTAAATAAGCATTTAACAAACACGATCTCAGTATCTTGACAATAAAGGTATTAGCACAGGAGATTCCTGTTTTCAAAATTTTAGATTGTGAATCCAAGTCAATTTTTTTCTCTATATAGATATATATGCTATTGCATTTTTAGTACATTTTATATATACATTATGATCACATTCAACATTGAGAATTTGTACCTGTACATGACACATCTTGATTCTCATTTTCCCCTTTCCCTCTCCTCCCTTCCTCCCCAACCCCTACATATATAAGCTTTATTTTCATTTTTCACTTCAAATGTTTTCTTTTCCTTCTTTACTTTCCCTTACCTGCCCTTTCCTTTTGCCTTTGAATGTTTTCTTTCTATTTCACAATATCTATCACATGAAGGCTGAAGATAGTAAGCACAGCACGGGACTGAGGGGGGAGGGAGTTGATGCTCTCCGATGTCTCCCATCGTGAGCTGAACAGGAGCTGTAGGTCAGGGCTGAGATCTCACCTTCCTGCTGATACCGTGTTCGTTTCTCACGGGCTCCTAGGAGATGTCTAGGGACTTCTTGGCAACATACGAGAACCGCTGATCAAGAAAGCATTTTCTGGTGTTGTCTTCTCCATAGTTCCACTGTTACAAGTGTCCCCTTTCATTTTGTCAGGCAGAGTGTCTGCGGATTCCAGAAAATCTGAGCAGGTAAGTATGTTCCTACATTCTTGATACAGTTCCAGTGATACTATGTGTGGATTTTGTGTTTGTCTATCCATAACTTCTCTCTGTTTATACTTTCATCCTCAAAGTTGCTCAGGAAAGTACCTTCCCTCAAAAACTGAGGCTTGGGGAAGCTGAAATGTCTAATTTTCACTGTAAATTTGTAAGTTTTAAAATTTGAAGTCAAGTTAAATTTGTTTTAAAGTTAAAACATTTGCTAGTGCAAAACTGTTTAAAAACATTCTGCCACCACCAAACTTCAGTATGGATATGATTAATTACTGACTCTTTCAAGATGAACAAACTCTTGGCAAGCATTAGTGCCTTTTATCTATCCTTTGCTCATAGAAATAAAGGTTAATAGAGTATTGCATCTTTCTTTGGATCTGGATGCAGCCTCAGTGTTTTCTCAACTCAATACTTAAGACAACCATTATTAATCTGTCAAATTTATCATCAGTTTCATATCTCTAAGCTAAGCAAGGTTATTTATCTACTCATTAAAATTCAGTGGGCATCATGCCAGCTAGCACCTAAAAATATGTACACATTAAAGAAAGAGTATTGGAGAGTTTGAGACTATGTGATCTGATAAAAACTTTCATTTATATATAACATGAACAAATATAGGGTAAAAATCCTAGCAACATGTTCTCTTATTTTTTCACATCTCAAAGATACACACATTTGAATCATTTGAAATATATCAGCTTGTTTTCAGAATGTCAGATATTCTCAGAGTATTCAGTTACTGTAATTGAAATTGAAATGTATTAATTTAACATTTTCTATATACATAGTTATAACTATTAGTTTTGGATAAGTAAAGTTGACTCTTACCTAGGGCCAGAGGTAAGGTAAGGTAAGAAGGTAAGAAGCCCTCCCGAAGGTCCAAATCCAGCCTGCTCTTTGGCAGTTACATGTGACAATGGCAATATCTGAGTTTTTCATGCTTAGTTGGAGGATGCGGATGACATTTGGAAATTCACAAGATTTTTTGGGGGGACTAAACATAAATATTTACTATGTGAAGGTTAGTTCTTCCTCCTGGATATGATGACCAATATCATATGAATATAATATGGTATGACTATTTACAATACAGTGTTAATGGTCAGATGCTACCTAAGAGGAAATAACTACATCTTCTTTGTAACATCCTTGGATGATTTTCTCAAAATATACTCTTTTTTTTTAAATTATCTTTATTGGTACATTAAATATACACATCATGCTTGCACTCCATAATGGGGATTTGTACCAGTATAAAACACGATTTAATTCTCATTTTTTTCCCATAGCCCCTTTTAAGATGACCTTACATGACTATTTAAAGAGCTCCTTTGAGCCTTTGCCTAAGAACACTGGATTATGTTTTTAGGAGAGTATCTCCACCAAATATCTAGAATAGCACTACAAGAGAAGAATTATTTCCCTGAGTTAGATGTAAAAGAAAGTAGGACAAATACTTGGTCACAAATACAGTTCTACTGGTAAGGAAGAAGGGACGGGGAGAGAGAGAGAGAGAAGGAGGGAGATAGAGAGAGAGAAAGAGAGAGAGAGAGAAAGAGAAGAGAAGTAAAGAGAGGGAGGGAAGAAGAGAAAGAGAGAAAAGACTGAGAGAAAATATAGGCTGCTTTTTGGCTCAGGTCAGTTGAAATAGTGATTTGGTCCTGAAGGAAATTTGAATAGCTACTTATGTATGCAACAAAAGGCGTATAGAAATGAAGTTCTCTTTCATTTTCCTGTGATGAAAGTAAACTCTTCCAATGCTACCACAGAAAGAAAACAGTACTTTAATTTTCATATACCCAGAATGATCTGGAAGGACTACTAGAGAGAAACAACCCACTAGAGAGAAATCCAGAACTCTCTGGATTCTGTCAGAGAGAAACAACTAGATTCTACTCAGTGGAAGACCCAGACAATCCTGTTACTGCCACAGTACCATTTTATGCCAGATGCCATTTTCCTACCTGTAAATTGCATTTGTCTCTGCAAGATTTTGTAACCTATGAATTCAAGGACTAGGTGTATGAAATGTTACAAAGTAACAATATTTCTTCAAAATTATAGAATGCTTATCAGCTCACATGGGATGCCAATGTTCTTTAGGGAAATTTCTCAGTATTTTCCACATTAAAAAATAAAATCTCAATCCCATATTTTAAGTATCAGTTAAAATTGAAGTACAAGAAATGAGACATTCATCTTTTTGTTTTATCACATAGTAAATGTTTTTCTCTCAGAATCAGCATTCTATTATGTTAGGAAAGAGTAGAGAATTTTATTAAAATGTTATGAATTGAATGAGAAGTCTGTTTATAAAAATTAAAAAATCAAATCTATTACCATTTTTTACATAGACACTTTTAAACAATTGTTTAGGGAAATTTCAAAAGAGAGCTCAAAAATGAATATAAAGCTAAGTGGCCCAGTGAAAGAATTGCGTGATATAATCAGCTTTAATTTTAAACATTCACAGCAGATGCAAATGAGACAATCATGTATTACAATTCCCAATGAATTTCACCTCAAACTATCATTAAAGGTGATAATCCATCATTCAGAATACTTGACCCAAAAGTTACCTTCTAAATTTTCCTAAAATTGATACTTAGAATATCTTTTCATTTTTACAGCAATTATGGATGAAATAATTCTATTTTAAACATGGCAAATTGCAGCTCTGAAGTGTAGATAATCTCTAGTGTTTGATTTGATCATTGCAGAAGTTAGTTCTAAGCAAAATGAACCAAACCATTAAATATGTCCTTAAAAGATTTTTTTCTGTTAATTTATTCAATAAGAATAAAAATGAAATTAAACAAACTCAATCCACACAGGATGATTCCATGATGTTTTATTTGGAGTTAAAACTCACTTCTCCTCTGTGTTTGGCACTCCATGATTCCTGCTTATGTGCCATTCATTCTTTTTGAATTGTGAGATAAGTCCCTGCTTAGTCTAAGTGAACAAACTCCCATGAAACAGAGCAACTTGAGCACAAATAATATATAACACTGTTGCCCAGAAATAGGCACTACTTACATATTGTTTTTACATATTAATTGACCTTTTTGGTAACACATTTACATATCAGTTATGATCATAGAAGTCCAATATCTGAAGTATTTTTATTTGGAAACTTAAAATAAATATTAGCCAAAATAAATATTGAAAAATATTTTTAAAAACCTAAGTTCAGACAATTGCACAATTGTAATGTTTTCTATAATTTAAGCCTCCAGTATTTATCCAGGATTCACATGAGATAGGAGTTATTTCCTTTTAGGTTAAGGCATTCACAGAGTTCTAAGTGAGTGAAAAGGAGATGCCAGACTGTGGACAGAAGGGAACTCTGAAATGTGACATAAGCCCAATAATTTCTCATCCCACCACAGGAAATACTGGGTGAATTTTCGCATCCTTCCCTCTCCTGGGAGGTGGAGGAGGATTAGCTGGGGAGAAGTCAGGCTCCCAACAAAGCAAATAAGTCTTCACCGTTGATGCCAATCCACATGAAACCCCCAGGTGGAGATTCTGTGCTATTGTCACCTAGCATGCATGGATACTGAGCTCTTCTGGAGAGAGTTTTTCCAGTTACTGCAGAATCCAAGATTTCTTATGCAAGTAAAAAGTAGGAGAGCCTTGTTTCTCACAGACATATACAACACTGATGAACTCACCTGAAGGGTAGCCATGCTAACATGGCAAGTGTTAACACTTATAGTTCTGCTTTCACTGTTAATAAAAACTCAGCATTTCGGAGGACTGCAAGTTCACAAAATGTACCAAGTAATATGCAAAGAGGTCTCTTATCCAGGCTTTTGCATAACTACAGTAAGCTATAAAACCAGCAACTAAACTGATATAACCCCGAGAGTGCTGGCCGACTCCACTAGTTGCGTGTGAATTTACATTTGCTTGTGTCCATCTGTACAGTCTTTTTATGTAAAGATCATGTAACCATGATCATTTTCAAGGTACTTAACTGTGCTCTTAGCACAAACCCTTTTCAACTGCCCCCTCAATAACCATGAGCGTGAAAGCTGTGTCCCCACTGTTAACCTCTGGAAACCACAGAACTGTCTCTGTCATTCTGACTGCATTCTTTGAATGTTATAAAGACGCAGCTGGACAGTTTCCATGGCATATTTTTCCATATAGTTTATTAACATTAAGGCTTGTACTAATCACTTACTCTTCTATTACTTTTGTCTTTGATGAGCCATAGCGCATTGTATGAGTGGTCCACATTTTATGTAACCACTCATCCATTTAGGGATATTTGTGTATTTTCGAATTTTTTGCACAAGTCAGGCTTCTGTGAACATTAGGACATGAAGATCCCAGTACAAGCAGTTTTCAGTTTTTTTCAGGTCACAATTTATTTGCTAGGTTATCTGATATAGTCAGTGGTGCCTGTCAGGATACCCAGATAGAGCAGCTATTTATTCACACAGTAATCTAGGCACTCAGAAAGTTTTGCAGATGTGTTTAGCATCTATGTTCTGATTATTTTAGGTAAATGATATCACCCTCATTTTAGGGTGCCTCTAAATTTAGTTGAAGGGGTTAAATATGAAAACCACTTTTTTAGAGATGGGGAAATTCTGTCTCACGATGACAACAACACCTCAATTACTTTGACCTCGAGGTTTGGTTTTGTTTAAAACCCTGAGTAATATATTGAGAACACACACTGGTCATTTGAAAAAAAAAAAATCCACACTGGTTTTCCTATTTTATTTTCCCATGGAAATATGCTATAAATCCATCTGCTCTTCATCCTCATCAACATTTATTATCACTGTTTTAAAAATAATTTTATTTTGGTCGCTGTAAAAGAGTTTGCAGTGCTATTTCACAGTAGTTTTGATTTCCATTTCCCTAAAAAAAGAATAGTATTCATTATACTTTCATGTGTGCTAACCAAATGTATTGTCCTTTTCATGAAATATATATATATATATATATATATGCCAATTTTTATGCCACTGTATTTTTGAGAGATGAATTATTTATATATTCTAGACACAAGTATTTTGTCAGTATATGTTTATAAATATTGTCTTCTCACTTTTAATTTTTCATCTTTTTTGGGAGTATTTGTAAGATAATACCTTTAAATGTACTGAACTCTTCATGATCAGTTTACCATGTACGAGCCATGTTTCATTGACAATCCAATCTCAGCCCACTTGAATATAATTTCTTATATTTTCCCTAAATTTCTATATGCTTGCCTTTAAGCATTTAAAAGCTTAAATTTAAACTCAGGTTGTATTTTAAAGAGCTTTTAAGGAAATGCTAGATGGAGGTTATGTAGAAATTTAGCTTTATTTATTTTTATCCAACATCTTCAATAGCATTTATTTTTATAAAAAAAAGAAAAAACTACCCTTGTTTTGTTTTGCTTGTCAAAACTTACCTGTGTGTATTTCAATTGTTTTATTTTTAGGTTGCATGTTGTGTTTCTTGATCTATGTGTCTATGAGGATAGCATTTTATCTTGATTTTGTGGCGATTTGGGAAACTGTGACAGTTAGTAGTATGAGTACTTCCATTTCATATATCCCTTTTAAAATTGTCCATGTCTATAAAAGCCCTTATGTGGGTCTGTTAGGCATCACACCTCATGGTTGGTAAGCCTAATTGGCAGCCATCTTGACTCAGAAGCTTGGGACAGGTGGCTGGAAGCTCTGTACTTACCAGTGAATCGTCGTTGATGAGTCCGTGCATTCTAGGGCGCCACTCCGTGGGGAGAGACTGTTGCTATGGCTGTGCCCGTGGAGGGACGATCTGCTCACGACTTTCCCTGTGCTCTGTATCCTGCTGCCAAGAAGCCAGGAGTTCTTTTCTGCCACGTCCTTCCCCGAGATGTTTCTGTGTCAAGGTGGCGAGTGGAGAGAGAATGGCAGTTTCAGAATAGCTCTGGAACTGTGAGCTAAACAAACCTGTCCTCCATTTCATTCGTCATATCACATATTTTGTCTCAGCAATGGCAAAGCTGACAGATAAAAAGCTATTTATCATCATGTAATAACTGATTTCCTTACTGAGTTGTTATTCTAGATAATTTATGCAGATCCTCCTTGCTGTTGTCCTTGGATTTAGTAATCTCTGGCAGAGAGTTCTGTCTGTGCTTCGTTAGGTTGTTTTACAGGCATCTTCTTTTCCTCGTAGATAGCACTGCAATCTTTCAATGTTTTAATCAGTTCTTATATTTGAAGCAAAACAATTCAAGTGTTGGGTTGGCTTTGTATCCTGTGTCAAAACTGCACTTATGCATCTGTGTTATGGATTCTTTAATTCAATTATTTCCATCTGTAGTTATTTTTTTAATTTTCAATTTACACATTAAATGCTGTATATATTTATAGAGTACCATGTGATATCTCCGTATACAGTGTGGAATTCCAAAATAAGATTATGTACACATTTATCACCTCACATCCATCTGATGATTTTTGTGCAATATCCTTTAAAAACAAATTCACCTACTGCAACTGAAAACCTGTGTCCTTTCCTCAGCATCTCGCCATTCTCCATTTTCCAGCCTCTGGTCATAGCCTTGCTCCTCCCCATGTTCACCTGTTCTACAGCTAGAGATCCTAAATGTAAGTGAAATCTTCCCATTAGTTTGTCTGGATTGTTTCTCCTGCGTGTTCAGCCTTGTTTGAGTAAGTTTTATTTCCTTGCTGACAATGTGTAACTTTTAAAATTGTTTTAAGGTAATCTGTTGATGAAGCACTTTAATACCACCTGTTCGGAATTCTCATTAGACAATTTCAACATCTATCTTAACTTGGCATTAGCATCTGTTATTCATGTTTTGTTTTGTTTTTTCATAAATTAGGATCACCCAGGTCCTTGGTACGAACAGTTGATTTTAAGTATATCCTGTGTATTTGAGTTACTATACGGGGGTATTACTGGTTTCTAGTTCTTCTGTTTTACTGGGCAATGGGCCATCTCATTTAGGGTTCATTTATAGCTCTGAAACTACTCTTTTGGTTTAATCTCCAAATATAGTTTAGCTTTCTGTGTCCTTTTAGTGACATGCTAGTGCATTTCATACTTCTTGGTACCTTTGAGGATCTCCTTAAATCTTGGCTGGTGACATTTGTCAGTGTGGACACTGCTTCATGTGATACCCTCCCACTGGTTGATGTCCTTCTTGGATTTGCTGGGGCAGAAGGCACTGGCCTGGTACTCCTCAAGCCAGCAGATACCTCAGAGAGGTGTGGATGTTTATTGCTAAGGTAGAGAGAGATAGGCTTAATGTAGGGACCACTGCTCTCTGTCTCCTTATCCTATTTCCTCTTTCCTTCTTGCCTGCTTGTGGAGCAGGGCCTGAAATAAACAAGAGGCTCCTTGCTATTTCTCTTTGTGAATAAGCCACTTGCAAGTAACTGGTTAACCCAGCAGCTGGAGCTGGGTTAAAAGAACAAGGCACTGTGGACAGTGTACATGGGCAGAATACTGATTCGAGCCATCTGGGGGAAGTCAGAATAGCAGGGGTTTCATTTACTACTTCAGACAACTAGGACAACCAGAGGTGACTCGGAATATAGCAGAGCTCAGAAGGTCAGGGCATCCTCTGCTGTGGCTGCTGGTAGATGAGACTGGATGCTGGGAATGGACAGACAGAATGGTATTCCAAAGTCTATGCTTGGATTTTCTTTTCCTAGAATTCTAGCCATAGGGAATAGGTAACTATAAAGAGAATACACATGTCCAGCATTACTTGGTGTTAGGCTTCAGGGAGATTGCTGATTCTGATTGACTTCGTTTCAGCATCTAAACACTAGAGTGATAACACCTTCTTTAGAAGGGTGAGGTCAGGATTCCACACACAATCGTACATTGGCATAGACTGGGTCCAACTGCTTTAATTAATACTGAATAATATTAGCCAGTGACTATCACAAGATATGACTATGGTTTTCCTGATTATCATTTCTTTTCTAGCTGAGTTTTATAAAGATAATTGTTTCAGGGTGGACAAGAATGTGTCTATATATTTTACTATATACAAAGTGCTATGGCAAACACATGTAATTCATAGAAGTGTGTGACATCTCCATTTTCATGTAATTTATGTTTATGGACATTTAACTTGCTTTGTAAAAAATCCATATGAAATTCTTTCTAGAAAGTAAGTGATGATGTTGGACTTATTTAAGAATCAAGGTCAATAGACATTTTTCATGCTGCTTCATAGATAAAGGTTAAGGGATGAATTGTGATACTATCCGAACATGATGTATGAATTTTCTGATTTAATTTAGAACTCAAATTCACTTACATGTGGAATTAGGTAAACTCACTAAAAAAGGGGATGCTTTGTTGTTTTTGATTAGTACTCTGTCACTAAATGTGCACATTGCTATAGCACTTTGCAGAATTTATGTGCAAATATCTACACTCATGGTAAGCATATTTAAATATGCAATTATTAAGACAGCAATATCTCTGTATGCATGACAGAAGTGAAACTAAGAGCTCTGCTCTTCTGCAGGGGCTGTGGAGAATTTTGAGGGGAAATGAAGTCACTATGTGTAGTACCTGTTGCTCTGTGCCATTCTCCTAAGATGTAGAGTTGGCCTAAAGCATCTACCTTTGTAAGCTGTTCATCACACTGGCCAGGCTCTGTCTGCTGCTGCTGTTTCCTGTTTGTCTCCAGCTGTACTTCAGTGGTTTCTTAAAACATTTGCTCTCCTTTTAACCCACTTTGGTCTTTGATAGAAAATAAGCCTCCGCCACCTCCCTTGTGGCTGCAACACTTTCTGACTTTCTGAGAATTACATCACTCCAGTCCTGGAAGCCGTCATGTTACAGCCCTTCTTAGTCCTGTCTCATGTCTCCAACTTACTGAGCCTGTGAAGGCAGAAAGTGGCACATAACTGTGCCCCTTTAGATGGCTTCCACAGCTCAAGAAGACCGCTAGAAAACAGGGTCAGTCTTACATAGGTACAAATGTTTTTAACCAATTTCCCCCAAATGATACATCACAGCCACGTTCACACTCTCATACCCCGACCCCCTCTGATTTCTACATTGCCTGCAGACTGCTGTACCCTTAACTATGGAGACTGGTATAATCTGCCTGCCGTGTGCTAATGAAATTGTTGACTCTTTGATACGTCATCTGTTTTCCTCCATTGTAAATGATGCTGCTGCCGAATGAGAGTCTACTTTATCGATGTTCTGCTCTTTTTAGTTTTTGTTGTAATTTCCAAGCTGCATACAGTAAGGATAAATTTACAGTTTGTGGTAAAATACCTTTCTAGCTTTATCTTTTCTCACTCTGATTTTTTTCCCTCAATTTAAAATACGAGAATAAAGTTGTCTTGGAAGGTACAATTTTAGCTTCCACTGGCTCTTAATCTTTCGAGTTCTGAATTACATATGTTAGAAAGGAATCAAGAGAGACTTGCTTTGAAAGAGTACATGTAATATCTAGGCAGGTAAAGAGCAATTGTATTAATTTAGAGAGTCAATATGGATATTAAAATCCTGAATATGATTAGGCCTCTCGAAATTGATGAATTTCTTTTGGAGTATAGTTATATATCACAATTAAAATAGAAATTGTGCATTCTTGAGACATCCTTCCAACTGGATATAATTTAGATAATTTTTAAAAAGAGATTTGATTCTTTTTTCTTTCTTTTAATCTTTATTGGTACATTACATATATGCATCATGATTGCACTCCACAATGGGGATTTACACCACTATAAGACACATCTTAATTCTCATTTCTTCCCATAGCCCTACCCACTCTATCACCCCCCCATATACATAAAATTTGTTTCCTTACTTTTTTGCTATAATCTTATTATTTTTCCCCCTTCACCCGATTTTACTTTGAGCATTTTCTATTTCACAATATATAACATACAATTCTAGGACTCATTTACATCTTTATTTTCTCATACCAGAGAAAAGATGGGAAATGTACCTATCAGTAACCTATTTATTTCACTTATGAGGATATCCTAAAGGTATGTCCATTTAAGTAGAAATGATTCAAACTCATCATTTTTAATGTCAGAGTAATACTCCATTCTGTAGAAGAACCACAGCTTTTTTATCCAGTCTCCAGTTGATGGACACTTGGGTTGTTTCCAAGATGTAGCAATCACAAATTGAGCTGATATAAACATGGGTTCACATATGTCACTGTGATATGAGTCTTTTAATTCTTGTGTGTATATACCAAGCAGGGCAATGGTCTGGTCAAATTGGACCATCAATCCTAGCTTTTTGAGGAATTTCCAAACTGATCTCCACAGGGTTTGTGAGTCTACAGTCCCACCAATAGTGGAGGTGTTCCTGTTTCTCCGCAGCCTCACCAACATTTGCCATTGGCTGAATCTGAAATGGCAGCCATTCTATGTGGAGTGAGATGAAATCTCAATGTTGTTTTCATCTGCATCTCTCAAATGACTAATGATGTTGAGCATTTCTTCATATGCTTCTTAGCTGCTCTTACTTTTTACTCTGAAAAATATCTGTTCATTTCAGATGCCCATTTTTGAATTGGGTCATTAAATTTGGGTGGGCTGATTTTTTTTAGCTCTTTATATATTCTAGATAGTAGCCCTTTATCTTAGGAACAGCTGGTAAAGATATTTTTCCACATTGTTGGTTGCCTTTTTGCTCTGTTGGTGGTTTCCTTTGCTGTGCAGAAGCTTTTTAAAAGAATGAGATCCCATTTGTTGATTTCCTCAGCCAATTCTTGTGCTATAGAAATTTTGTTCATGAAGTCTTTCCCTAAGCCAGTGTCTTCAAGACTTTTACCTAACCTGTTTTGCAGTAGGTTTAGAGTGTCTGTTTTAATATTTAGGTCTCTTATCTACTTTGATTTTAGCTTGGTAAGCGGTGAAAGAGTTAGATCTAGTTTTAGTCTTTGGCAAGTTAAAGCCCAGTTTTTCCAGCACCATTTGTTAAAGAGGCTATCTTTCCTCCATTGAGAGTTTTTGATTCCTTTGTCAAAGACGAGGTGGATCAGTGTATCTGGAGAAGTTTCTGGATCTTCTAGTCTGCTCCATTGATCCTTGGGTCAGTTACTTTGCCAGTACCATGCAGTTTTTATCACAGTGGCTTTATAGCATAGTTTCAGGTTCGGAGTTTTAATACCCCCCACCATGTCCCTGTTGCTTAGAATTTCTTTGGCTCTTCTAGGTCTTTTGTGGTTCCAGATGAAAGTTTGAATTTTTTTCTCTAGATCTTTGAAATATGCTGTTGGGATTTCAATCAGGATTACATTGAATGTGGAGAGTAGTTTTGGGAGGATAGCCATTTTGACAATATTGGTTCTTCCTACCCAGATGCAAAGTATGTCTTTCCATTTTTTGATATCATCTTCTATCTCCTTTTTCAGAGTGCTATAGTTTTCAGAGTAGAAGATTTTCACCTCCTTTGTTAGATTGATTACTAGGTATTTTATACTTTTGGGTGCTATTGTGAAAGGGACTGACTCGCCAATTTCTATCTCAGTGGGTATACTGTTTATGTAATGAAGGCTGTTGATTTTAGAACATTGACCTTGTAACCAGCTATGTGGCTAAAATTGGCGAGTAGGTCCAGCAGTTTTTTAATTGAGTTTTTAGGACTCTGTAGGTAGAGTAACATGTCATCAGCAAATAATGACAATTTAATTTCTTCTTTTCCAATCTTTATTCCTTTTATTTCTTTCTCTTGCCTAATTGCTATGGCTAGTATTTCCAGAACTATATTGAACAGAAGTGGTGAGAGAGGACACCCTTGTCTTGTTCCTGATCTTAGTGTGAAAGGTTTCCATTTTTGACCATTTAGTATGATACTGGCTGACAGTTCTCATAGATTCCTTTTATTAGTTTGAGGTACAGCCCATCTATTCCGATCTTCTGTAGAGTTTTGAACATAAATGGGTGTTGTACTTTGTCAAACACTTTTTCTGCATCGAGATAACCATATGATTTTTGTCCTTAAGCTGTTAATATAGTGTATAACATTGATTGGTTTACATATATTGAACCATCCTTGCATCCCTGGGATGAATCCAACTTGGTCAGGGTGTATGATCTTTTTGATAATTCTCTGTATTCTGTTTGCAAGTATCTTATTGAGGATTTTTGCATTGATGTTCATTAGAGATATTGGCCTGTGGTTCTCTTCTTTGGTTGGGTCTTTCTCTTCCTTTGAAATCAGGGTAATGGTTGCTTCCAGGAATGAGTTTGGGAGTACTGCTTCCTTTTCAATTTCATTAAAGAGTTTCAGAAGTAGAGGCACTAAGTCTTATTTAAAGTTTTATACAATTCAGCAGTAAAACTGTCAGGTCCAGGACTTTTCTTTGTTGGCAAGTTTTTAATTACTTTTTCAATTTCACAGATTATTATTGGGGCATTTAACATTTCTATATCTTCTTTATTCAGCTTTGGGAGTTCGTATGTGTCTAGAAATCTATCCATTTCTTCTACATTTGCCATTTTATTGATGTATAAATTTTCAAAGTAGGTGATTATTATCTTCTGGACTTCCTCTGGGTCAGTAGTAATTTCTCTGTTCTCATTCCTAATAGCATAGATATGATCTTTTTCCTTCCTTTGTTTAATGAGGTTGGCTAAGGGTCTATCAATTTTGTTTATCGTCTCAAAGAACCAACTTTTCAATTCATTGATTTTTTTTTACTGTTCTATTGGTTTCTACTGCATTACTTTCTGCCCTGATCCTTATAACTTCTTGCCTTTTGTGAGCTTTGGGTTTGTTTTGCTCCTCTCTTTCTAGCCACTTCAGGCTCAGCATTAAATTGTTTCTTTGAGCTTGCTCCATTTTCTGGATTTAGGCTTTCACTGCTATGAATTTTCCTCATAAAACTGCTTTCATTGTGTCCCATAAATTTCTATATGTTATATTGGGGTTATTGTTTAGTTGTAAGAACTGCTCAATTTCTTCTCTAATTTCTTCTGTGACCCATTGGTTGGTCAGCAGAATGTTGTTCAGTTTTCATGTATTTGTGAAGATCCTGGGTTTCCTTTGCTATCCAGCTCCAATTTCAGGGCACTATGGTCCAACAGTATACAAGGGATAACTTCAATTTCTTTGTATTTGCTTAAATCCATTCTATGAACGAGCATGTGATGTATTTTGGAGAATGATCCATGAGCATCTGAGAACAATGTAAATTCTGATTTTATGGGGTGAAATACTCTGTAGGCATCTATTAAGTCCATTTGCTGAAAAGTCTGGTTGAGCTCAAGGATTTCCTTAGTGACTTTTTGTCCAGTCCATCTGTCTATTTGTGAAAGTGGGATATTGAGGTTCCCTACTATTATTGTATTGGAGTTTATCTGGTTTTTCAAGTCTGTTAATGTTTGTTTTATATAGTTGGGTACATTAGAATTTGGAGCATAGGTATTTAAGATTGTAATTTCTGTCTCTTGGATTTTCCCTGGACTAAAAGATAGTGTCCATCTTTATCTCTCTTTATCAGCTTTGGCTTGAAGTCTATTCTCTCTGCATATAAAATCGCCACTCCTGCTTTCTTGCTGTTTCCAGTCGCATGGAGTATTGTTTTCCATCCCTTTACTTTTAGTCCATGGGTTTCTTTCTGAATTAGGTGTGTTTCTTGTATGCAGCAGATTGTAGGATCTTTCTTTTTGATGCACTCTGCCAGTCTGTGTGTCTTAATTGGCGCGTTGAGTCCATTGGCATTAATGATTATGACTGATATAAGGTAAATTGAGTGCTGCCATGTTTTCCTGTTCTTGGCTGTGTTATTCTACTGCTACCCTTTCCCCATCAGTTTCTTGTTTGGTCCCATGGGTTGACTCAGTTAGGTCTCATGGATTTGTAACTTTTGTTATTTTTCTCCAAGATATTCTTTAAAATGTTTTGGAGCACAGGTTTCGTATTTGTGAAATTTTGCAGGTGTTCTTTGTCATGAAAGTATCTTATTTCCCCATCACTTTTGAAGGAGAGTTTGGCAGTGTACATCAGTCTGGGTTGGAAGTTGTTTTCCTTTAGGGCTTGAAACACTTCATTCCAGGCTCTTCTTGCATTGAGTGTTTGAGTTGAGAAGTCCGCTGTGATCCTGATGGGCTTCCCTTGGAATGTAACTGTTTTCTTTTCTCTGGCTGCTTTCAGGATTTCATTTTTTTTTATTCATTTTTTATTTATTTTTTTAATTTTTATATCTGGGTCTTTTATGACTATATGCCTAGGTATAAATTTTTTCGTGTCACGGACCTGTGGTGTTCTGTATGCTTCATATTTTTGTATGTCCAATTCTTTTTTTTTTTAATCTTTATTGGTACATTAAATATACACATCATGATTGCACTCCATAATGGGGATTTATACCAGTATAAGACACAATTTAATTCTCATTTTTTCCCATAGCCCTACCCACCCTACCGCCCTCCCATATACATAAAATTTGTTTCCTTACTTTTTTGTTACAATCTCAACATTTTCCCCTTTCACCTTATTTGTATGTCCAATTCTTTACCTTTTCCTGGAAAGTTTTCTGCCATTATCTCTGTTAATAGCTTTTTGATGTCTTTAGCATTGTCTCTTGCTTCCTTAGTGACTCCAATCAATCTTATGTCATTCTTCTTTGAATCATCTAGGAGCTATGGGATTGACTTTTCATTATTGTTTGCTTTTTTCCAGAGATTATGCCTTTCCAGTTCATTGGTGGAGATCCTTTCTTCTAGGTCTGAAATTCAGTCTTTTGCCAAATTAATTCTATTGAGCAAACTCATTTTCTTTCTTAATTTTCTGAGCTTCTGCTTGTAGGTGTTTAAAAGGTTCCATCATTTTTGCTATCTTGGATTCTATCAACTCAATGATTTCCTCTTTAGCTTTATTAATCATCATATTTACAGTGTCCAATATCTCTGCTTTCATCTCAGAGACCAGTTCTGATTTCCATTTTACTAGGTCTGCTTTCGTTACAATTTTCTAGGACCCTGGAGACTGGCCTTCAAACTTTCTATTTCCCTCCCCCTTGTGTTACCTTGATGTAAGGATCTTTGTATATAAGACTTTGAGTGTTTCCTCATCTCTGAGTTTTTTGTCCTTGCTCTTGTTTTTGGCTTTGTACCTGCCCTGTTTTCTGGCGATGTTTGTCACAAGTCTCTTTCCTCCTAATAGTTAGGAACCTTAAAATATCATTATTTCCTGGGTTGTTCTTTACAATCTGTTTTGGGACCTAAAGAAAAAACCCTAGTTCTGGCACAGTATATGAGGCACTCGATCCATACGGTCAGACACCTTCTGCCATCTGCTTTAGAGGCAGGAAGGCTCTGGCTCCTGTACTGCCACAATGGTCCTGCCTGAGATTCCAATGGGCCCGTCTACTCACCAATACAGAGTCTCTGGGATCACTTGTGCAGTCAGTCTGGAGGCCAGTAGGCTGTTGGCCCTGTTCAGCTGCAGTGGTACCGGTTGATGTTCCAACAGGCCCACCTACTCACCAGTACAAGGTCACTGGATGTGCTTCTGCAGTTGACGTGGAGAAAGTTAGACTCTGACCTGCTAAACTCAGTTCTGTGGCACTCTTCCAGCGTGGGCTTGGAGGCCAGTAAGCTCCTACCCCGGCACGGATTCAGTGGAGCATTCTCCGGTTCCAGAGCCACCCGCTGCTAACCTCAGTCCCTATGCGCTCCTCTGGTGTGGGTCTGGAGGCTAGTAAGCTCCAACCTCGGTGCAGATTCAGTGGTGCAGTCACTAGTTCCAAAGCTGCCTGCTGCTAAACTCGTCCCTGTGCGCTCCTCTGGCGTGGGCCTGAAGGCCAGTAAGCTCCAACCCCGGCATCTGATTCTTTTTTCTCCATAATATAGTGGTATCATTAGCCAAAACTATCATTAAGGGAGTCAGAAGAAGTTAAAGTGAGCCGTTTGCATGTTTTGATTTTTGTGTTGTTTTAGATTACTGCTATCATTTGAAAAGATAGATGGTACAGATGTTTAGGTTATCATATAATAATATCTATACAAATCTCTATTTTTCACAGATGACAGTGAAACAAATATATATTAATTAATTTAAAAAAACAAAAAATATACTTCAAGGTTTTACATTATTCAATAGGCTAAATGAATGTTAAAATGTAGTAAGTGGACACTCTCTTTAAAACCTTATTATTTTCAGTCAAATGCCATTGTAATTACTAAATAAAAGTTGGGCTCTTTTATAAAATAGCATTTATGTATTCGTGACAAGGACAAAAAATTTTCGACACTTTCTTTCACTTCAGGAGAGGAGAATATTTTCAGAGCTAATACACTGACAAAGTTGTAGGTCTTTCCAGATATGCTTCTGAGGTGTTTTTGAAACAGAATATTTCATATACAACCTAATGGACTAAATATTCACTTAACAATCCCAAGAAAACACTAAGTTGCCTTCATCAGTGCTCCCAAGATTCAGAAAACAAGAAACTAATAAATTGTCCTTCATATATAACTATTAACTAAAATGCAGACAGTACTGAAAAATTCCCAGTTCCTCTAAAAACATTTTTTCTGACTTAAGACAAAATCCAGGAAGCTATATCACCCTCTGCTGTCTTGGTTCTTTAGTTGGTGACAATTTCTTGCTTTTCCTTATCTGTAATAACTATGATTAACACTTCTGATTAACTCCAAGTTCCGTGTTTGTGTAACTTCTTGATTTAGGTTCCTGGGATATTTACTCATAAACAGGCTGTGATGATGGCTTCCATGGAAAGCATCTCAGAAAGTGTTTTCTACTCATGCCCCTCATACTAGCAATTGCCACATGAGACTGTGTTACCTCAGCTTCCCACAGATGTGAAAGGAGCAGGGGTCACTCACCATAGCTGTCTGCTGGGTGTCCCCAGCCCGACCTAGTTGTGCTTCTCTTTTTAAAGACTTTCTTTGTATTAATAAAACTAATGTCTGCAAAAGGGGGAGAAAAATAGGCTGACCGCCTAATTAATCTAAATTAATTATTTGAAGTGTTTCTCTGAGAAAGACTTGAAAATTGAACTCCCCAGGAAGTCATAAAATTTTAGTTCTGAGTAACACACAGTTAACAAAATTGGACATCAAAATGAAAAATGGACACATAAAAACACTCACCTCCTGAGTTCCAATGGAAATGCAAATTAAACCCTAAGTGGATTCAAGTAGACACCGTGTAAAAAGTTTGGAATGAAATAGATGGGTAACAATAAATGCTGGCAAGAGTAAAAAGTCCAGCTCTTCTGATAGGACTATAAAAGTTGTACAAAAGTTCTGTCTTTACAAAATTAAAATTATGACTTAGTCTTGAAAACAGCTTATGCCTCTGTCAGTAGATGAATGGATGGAGAAAAGGTGATATTTACACATCCCAGAGTAGTAGACAATTGAAAAAAAGCTTGAGTCATTTGTAGGAAAGCAGATGCACCAGAAGGCCATAGTGGTAAGTGAAGTACATCAGACGCACAAACTCAGGATCATACGGTTCCTCTTAGAGTAGAAACCTCGGATATAAATAAAGAGCAAAATGAATGTTAGTCAGTAGGAAACAGGGAGATAGACATTTTTCAAAAGAAAAGGGTCCAAGAGATCTCAGCCAATAGAGAGGATGGATAAAAGAATTAAAATACTCACTACAGTGTTAGGAACTGTGGCTGAAAACTGGAGACAAACCTATTGCTAACCAACAGATGAGCTAATGGACAATGTCTTGTCTCTACTCATGGAAACACTACACACAGCGCTGAATGGAAGGAAACTGGTGCGGCGTGCAACACCATAGAACCTGAAAAGGCAGAATGAAGGAAGTAGAAGTACAACACTGTACACCATGATTAGAACTTTGTAGAACTGAAAGAGATACAAACTACCTTCTAGTGTCCAAGGCTGCCCCAGGCCAAGGAGGAAATGAGTAGAAAGCTGTGACTTCTGCAGAGGAACAGTAGCTACATGGGGTAGGAAGGGGTAGAGCTCTCTACAGAGTGCACTGCCAAGTTTGCAGAAGAGGTCACAGTGAGACATTTGCATCTTTTGATATTTGTAGTGTTTTTTTTTTTTTAGATTACTGCTATTATTTGAAAAGAGTGTTGTATAAGGAAGCTATGCATTTTTAGACTTACTTTTGGGTGTCTGTAGGCAAAAGTCTGTCAGTCACCATGTTAGCAACTCTCCTGACTTCATGTCAGGGAATCTGTGTACTTCAGAGAAATTTTATTCTTTTGATTCTGGAGATCTTTATTTAGTTACCAAATAAACAACATGCAGCCTGACTTATTTTTTCTCTTGTGCTACAATAATACTTTTGCTTTCTTGTTATTATTACCTACTATTCCAATTATTGTCTATTACTTTATTGCTACATATCCAAAACTTCTATTGGTAGGTACAAACTGGTTATTTAAAATACCTTTTCAACTCGTATGGTTGACCATATTAACTAGTCTAAATTACTCTCATAAATCTAACATACACTGTAATATTTCTGGACACTGATCCAAGAGCCATAAATACTCCAGTTCACCCATCTAAAATCCAATTTATTTACTTTTCCTTGATGATTGTAGTTACTGAGAATGATCTCAACTAAAATAATATAACTGTATTTCTATTCATATACACAAACTGATAAAAATGTGTGTGCATATGCCATGTGTATATATGGTAACCATGTCTCTGTAGTTCTCTGTCTTTCCCAAGACTCCATCCAAATAATTGCATTTCTCTCCCAGAAATATGCACTGGAATTATGACTTTGATTTCAGATGCACTAACAGACTAAGTTGAAAAGTATTTTTTTAAAGAAAAATGAACAATAAAACTGGAAAATCATTACAATGTGAGGGAGTTAATGCAGAAATCTTTTCTTAGGGAGTTTGTTCTTGGGAATTCACAGTAACATGGAAAGGAAAGGATATGATGAAAACCACGACTTGTGTATTTATAACTACTGAGAGATCTAAATATCATGTACTGAGCACATATCCATGAAAGCTTTGGAAATATCTTTGCCTCATGAGAAATATTCTTTAAGTGTATTTGACATCTTCTATTAAAGACATAATGATTTGTAAACAGTTTCATGGGGCTTGAAGGAATTTACAAAATGATTTGTGTAAATATTGAGAGGCTGAATGGTGAAAAGCTTATTTTTAGAAAGCTCTAAGAAGCTAGCTATTTGTAATTATTATTTATAATGAGATCACTGACTCAATCAAAAAAGCAATCAGTCCCTTCTGAAAAAGGATATAATATTATCTTTTGTCGGCTCTTTAAAATGATGTGTTAGAAGAGAAAGGGCAAAAGACCACTGGGCATTTATGAAACACAAATAATACAATTTAGTCACATAAAAATGGCTATTGTCAAGGAATCAAAATACCTGAAGGGAAATAAGAGAATCAGAGAAGATAAAAATAAGGTCACAGATTCAATTCAAACATTACAGTTTTGGCAACACATCCTTCCCATACTGCAGTCTGTATGAGAAAATTTGACGTACAAAATATCTTTCTGCCTTATATGTACTTACATGTACAGCCATAATACAAGATTTGAACAAAATACATGGAACAAAGCTCAACACCTTCCCTTCATCTGTCCCAGTATCTTTGAGGCAGTAAAGAAAATGTAAAATCTGACCCAGATTTTCAATAATGTAAATAGATAGTTATATAATTCTGTAAAGAGTGATGGACACTTTGAATTGTTTTTAAAGAATTTAAATGGAAGAAAAGCAGAACTGTGGCTGCTTCCTATAAAGCCATCTCATGTGTTTAGATTCCTGAATCTGCTACTGATTACCAATAATTGATACTTTGTGACATTGCTAAACCCACAAGTTCTCCATATGCAGTGGCTTTAAAACTTCTCATTAAAATCCATCCAAGTAAGTTTTTTGAAGATAAAAATTAATAATACTAAAGGTATGGACCAAACCTAAAGGAGATATTTACATTGATTATATCAAAGTAGTAGAGATGGTGACTTAAATAAAACATTATTTCAAAATTAAATGTAGATATGTGAGCAGAAAAAAAAATTGGCACATTCCTTTCCACATTAGGACAGAGTTTCATTACTTAATAGAAGTCATTTTCATAAAATGGCTTCTTTGGGTGATTCTTAGAACTTTAAATTGTCTCAGAGATTCTGAGCTTTGTGAGCCTGTGTCAGCTTTCAGGCTGGCACAGGCCTGACAGCACAGGGCATCTTGGCGGGCTGCATGGACTATGGTTATATCATTCGGCACCTTGGGTGCCAGTTACGTTGTTCCTGCCGTCGTGCCATTTGAAATTTATCATCTTTGTTGCGGTTTCACTTTTGTATCATCTCCGCTTTCACAGCATCCTGTGTCATCCCCACCTCCCCGCTGGTATTTCACTCTGTTTTCTCTGAAAAACATTAAGCGAGGGTTCCACTAGAGAAGGAGCATAAAAGTTATTCCAAATTTCCAACGAACTGAAAACCTTGTCACCCTGTATTAAATCACATCTGTATGAACTATATAGGTCTTTCATTATCCGTGCCATTTACGCACACTAAATATGCTTGTGACTGTTTTAAAAACATTCTGCACAACTTTCTTTAATCACATGTGCAGGTAGAATAGCAAAAACAACAAATATTTTATGTATGTGAAATATTTTTCATCGGTGAACAAATTCAGTTATGCATGCCTTTTATAAACTGAATGAAATTTAGGCCTACCAATTTATGGAATGCATCACATTTCATAAAAATATTTCAATTTAGATTAGTTCTACTTTGATAAATAGGATATTATTAAACTAATAATTAAAAATTAATTAAATTAATTAAAATAATTAATAAATAACTACTCATTAAATGAGCAGAAAAAAAATTCCAGAAATTAATTCAAATGTTAGTGTCATTTGGTTTTAAAATACATATACATATCTGCACTGTTTCTGAAGAATGTAATTATACATTCCATACCCTCTATTTCCTGGGACTTGTTTTTCTTATTGACCTTGAAAATAAAATTGCTTTTAGCCAGGGGTCTTTGATCTGTCTCACTAGTTCTTTCTTTTCTTTCCCTAATCACACAACTAGCAAAATTGAACCAATTTGTTTGTTCCCAGCATGCTGTGATTATCTTGCTGCAACACGCACACTGAAGACAGCCTGGATATAAAAGGCTGATAAGCGAGTCACTTATTTGATATGGTAATAATCAGATTTATCAGAGGCTATTGACAGCCATCCAGACGAACTTGTCACAAAGCTTCTGTTGATCCTCTGTGAGGTGATAGCAGCTCCCCCTGCACCCAAAATGTGCCCTTCCTCCATTACGTGAAACAGATGAAATGTTCATGACTTTTGTCAGCTGCCTTGCCAACCCATTACATTACTCTGTACAAAAATATAGAAATAATGCACACATTGCTTTAATATTAATTCTTAAGGGAATTCTTCAGCCATAGCACTCTTCAACTGAAGATCATATATTTTAAGAAGTGACAAATTTATCAGATTTTACCTTTTCTCTATAAAGACAAAAATATCACTTTTTCCATACATTTCACTTGCTAATGAATGCAACTTTTTAAAAAATAAATTTACTTCAAGAAAAGCTTTTAATAAGTAGATAGTGCAATGAGACTTTTGGACAAGCTGAATCAGGAAAATGAGTCAAACTAAGAGAAGAAAAGGGAAAACACAGTGGGGACGCTGTGATGATGCTTTTTCAGGTTAAGCCAGCAAGTAAGGATCCTCCGCCATGTTGGGATGGAGGCACTGGGAAATTAAAAGGGACCAATATTTCAGGAGAAGGATAAATCAAAGCTTAAGCACCACAACTGATTTGGATATAAAATCCTTAGCTAATTAACGATAGATTTGAGATATATTTCCCTACAAAAGAACATCCGAGGTTTCACGCACCAACATCAGTCCCACAGTGCCCACTCTCTTCCTCGGGGAGATGTAACTCTCCACGCGGTTCTCGGCCTCGGCCCCGGCCTCGGATACATGTGCGCTGACTCACCAATGCAGCGGCCTGGGAAACGGGCGACATCTTCCGTTCTCATGAACAGAAGCTTATAAAGACTAACAGATTTTAATAACATAATAGTTGTCTTTGTGCTACAAATAGAAACGAATGTAGATTTAGTTTGATAAGATCTAAACTCTGTCACCACTACCTCATAAATTCATAGCAATAATGAAATGGTCTATTGGTATTTTCTTGCTATTACATAACATAAATTGATTATATCAATTCTCCAAAATGGAAGGATTTTATGTTAAAAGGGATGGAATGTTTAAAGTGGTAGCTTTTCTAAATATAATATGAATATTTTGAAATTCGTGTGAATGGGAATCGAATTGAATTTTAAAAGCTCTTCCAGGACTTCATCTCAGGATGAGAACTTTCCATGTCTCTGCCCAGTGCCGCCCTCGCATTCAGGTGGGCCAATGGGCAACATGGCAGGAAGAGAACGGAGATTCTTACACATAAACTGCAAGGAATAGGAGTTGAGAGAGAAGGCTGAATACCTTGCCAGGAAAGTGTCCCCAAGGCCAAGTGGAGATGGAGAAACTGCTCCAGGGAGACTGAGCCTCCAGAGGCCTCTGTCATGTGCAAACCCGTAAAGGTTAGGTCATACTCCGTTAGGCTGAACGATGTACTTGTCACTGAACAACATCTAGTGACAAAAGTTGACAATATGTGGAGTTACTCGGCAGAGCTTTGTCCCACACTCCAATGATAATTTAAGATGCATACAATGCTGATGAATGAGTTCAAGCCATGAGGCTTCGGGGATAGTTCATTATTCATTGCTGTCCAGCAGATAACTTGCTAACAAATTATTTTTACTACACACAGCTGCATTATGTGGCATTATCTTTGGGACAAGATAGCAGGATCAGAGTGGGAAACTCTGAGACAATTGTAAGTAGAAAAAACCTTGGAACACTAGAAAAATGTAGAAGGGCTATGCAGATGTTCATCGGGGGTTTGGAAGGGAGACTGTGATTAGGATTTTTGTAAAGGGACTCATCTACTCGGAGGTGCGATTGGCATCCCCGTCAACCTTAGCGAGGTGAAACGTGTAGAGAAGGTGCTCCCCAGACATCGTTGGGGCTTCTCAGGTAAGATACATGATGTGCCAACTGAATTCTCACTGCACTGCATCATGAATATGAGAACAAAGAGATCAGCAAATGACAAATAGCCAGGTTTGAAATGGATGGAAAATGTAAATGAACCAGATCCCACTGGGTTTAGCCGTCAACTCATACATACAAGACTCACTCAGCAAATAATCTTTTGATGAAACATGTTCTTCTTAGGAGATCAAAAAGAACTTGTAGTTGGACCAAGTGTTTGTGTGATCATGTGTCCTTATGTCTGACTGCATATTTTAATGGGACATGTCTATGGCCATCTGTCGACATTTTGTCTACTTCTGCCAATGAGAAAAAGTTGAAAAGTTGTATCAGACATCCTATGCTCTACAGTTTAAAATATTGATGTTCTAAGCTGTTAAAAAAATCCTTACCTGTTCTGTGCTAAGAATAAAACTTGGATGTTCTTTTATTTTCGAGTGTCCCAACTCTTAAATAAGAAACTAAGAATGTAGTTATTCAGCAGTTTCATGAAAAACCCAAAATAGAGAAAGAGCTTAGTCCTAAGGATTACAGCGGCAGCTTTCATCTGAAGGACTAAACTTCAACATACCTTCCAGGAAACTGTTAGCCCCTTGGAAACAATTAGGTCTATGTCAACACCTGCACTTTGGACTAAATGAGGCAAATACAGAAATGGGAAAAAAAAGCTCTAGATTCTGAAGCTATTACAGACAAAAATCAGTTCAAAAATTTAGAGAAAAACAAATGAATCCGGATTTCTTAGGCCTAAATTCCACACTCTTCATGTTTCTATTTTCTTCTGACGAAATAATGTCCAGTGAGCGCCAGGCCCTTGGCGGCCAGCAGTGGGGTCACAGGGGCTGGGGTGAGTGCTGGCTCCACTGTCCAGGCAGGACTCACAGTGGCGTGGGTCACCCATGCTCCAGGGCTCAAAGGTCGTGCCCTGCCTTTCCCAGGCCCTAAGGCTGCCTAACCCCAGTGCTTCCCTCCATCCTGCGCCTTCATGGATGCCATCCCGGGAGCACCCTCCCTGCAGAGCTCCTGGACCCTGTGTGCGGAAGGTTGACACCAAGCTGAGTCCTGCAGCTGCGCTATCCTGCCTTCCTGGTTCCTCCTGTCCTGCTCCCTGGTTACCCTGCTTGCTGGCTGAGAGCAGAGCAGGCTCAGGAGGAGCCTGCCTGCTCCTCCAACACCACCCATGGCCGGTGTTCCCAGGGTCTACTCCAAGTTACCTGCCTGCATTTGGGTTTCTTGTCCCCTCTTGACTCACCTGAGCACCCACCAATCTCTTCGTGCACCTGTATCTTCTGAGTGCCGCTGCAGCTTGTCTGCCATGATGTCTCACCTAGGATTTCATCTTGTTTATGACTGAATAATATTCCAGTGTGTAGATGTACCCCATCATTATCTTTTCAGTAGTGAACACTTGTTTCCCTTTCCTAGCCAACAATAATAAACATGGCTCTTCCATATCCTGATTACTTCTCCTCTAGATACACTCTCAAGTACAATGGATGAACCAGAGAGTTCTATGTTTAATTTTTAATCAGCTCTATTTTTAATTTTTTGAAGATCATGTCCACTGTTTTTCTGAATGTTTGTACTAATTTCTACTTCTAGTAGTGTTCACCTGTACTCTTTAATCCATGTGCTGGCTGGCGCTTGTTTCATCTTTTTTGACAGAGTCCCAGGATGCTGAGGCAGGGCACTACCCCTTCCTGGCACTACCAGGTGCTAGAAGAGCTGGTGTTCTTTAACTGATGCGAAGTGAGTTCCTGGATTCTTTGTTAAGAAACAAAGTACAAAGTGCATGTGTGGATGCACACGCATGCACGCACACCCACCCCCCCCACACACACACACACACTCACAGAGATTCAGTTCTAGGCTGTTCTGGCTCAATAGCCCGGAGCCTGTGTTTACAACAACATTGTGCTGCTGGAATTCACATAGTTTAGCAGTGTATTTGCAACAGTCTGATCTGCTTCTTTTTGTTCAAAACTTGTTTTGGCCATTTGAAATTTTTGTGGTTTCTATAAATCAAGATGCCTTTTTTTAAAATAATGGTATTGCTGCTTTGATACAGATCGCATCAAATATTTAAATTCCTTTCAGTGTCATCAATATTTTAAAAATACCAATTTTTCTATTTCATGAACTTGCGATGTTTTCATTTTGTCTGTACATTCTCCTATCTTTGAATGATGTTCCAGTTTTCACAATAGAGGTCTTTTACCTCTTTGTTTAAAGTATTCCTACATTTTAAATTTTATAACTGTTGGAAATGAGATTGCTGCTTTGACTTATGTAGTAATATTCCTTATTGGCACATGACAGCACTTCTGACTTAGAGGATTGATTTTGTATTTGGAATCTTTACTGAATTCATGTACTACTTCCACAATGTTTTGGATGAACCCTTTCAGGTTTTCTGTGAATAAGATGTTGTCATTTGTAATCAAAACAATTTGAGTTTTCCTTTCTCGTTCGATACCCTCTATTTCTTTCTCTTGCCCGATGACTGGCCACTTCTTTCAACACAATCCTGATCCAAGTGGTGAAAGTGGCTTCACCGGCGCAGACTGAGGAGAATTCAGCCCCCACCTGTCAGTCTGTTTTCTGTTTGCTGGTTATATAGTTGCTTTACTGTCCTGAGGTGTTTTCATTTTTATCATGAAGGATAAAATTCCTTTCTGGATATAGTGAAATAATTACATTGTTTATCATGTCTATCGATTTGAATTTGCTGAACTATCTGTGAATCCCTAGAATGAATTCTATTGTGTCACAATGATTGTGTTTTTAAAGTGCTGTTGGATTATATTTATTTTTATTTTGTTTAGGATTTCTCGTTCATTTATATCAAAGATATTAACCAATACAATCATTGTTTTTCCTTTGTCGGATTTTGGTGTCAGAACACTGCTTGTCTCTTGGAATATATTTGAAGGATTTATTTTATTTCTTCTTTTGCAACAATTTGAGGATAATTTGCTTCTTTTAGTTTAATGCTTAGTAGAGCTTATTGGTGAAGCTAACTGATGATGGGTTTCTTTTTGATAAGAGGTATTTTATTTCTGATCTCGTTAGTTATTGTGGCTGATACAGATTTTCTACCTCTTTTTCATTCAGTCTCAGTGAAGATCATATATCTAGGATCATGTACTTCATTTCTAGATTATCAGTTGTACTGATATGTAATTGTTTAAGCAATCTTTTGTATTATGGTGGTGTCAAGTTAATGTCTCCCTTTTCATTTCAGATTATATTTATTTTAATCGACTCTTCTTTTTTATTTAGCTAGAGTTTATCTATTTTAATATTTTTTGAAAAATCATCACTTTGTGTACTTGATGTTTTGATAGTTTTATAGTCCTTCTTTTTCATTTGAGTCAATTTCAGAAGCCAACCTTTACTTTTTACCATTAATTTAAAGGCTTTCTAATGTACCACTTATTTTTCCATACTATAATTCCTATTCTTATGATGATAAAGCTAAAATTTGCAGCTCATGGGTAAATTTATATAATGAAAATTTTCTGGAGAGTAGTTGTATGACAATATTAATATGTTTTGAAATACTGACCTGTTTGTTTGAAAATTGATAGGATATCCAATTTTATTTTGTGTATATTTTTTCTACAGTAATAATAAGGGTTGGGTCACATGTGTGGACATGTCAGCACCTGACCTTTCCCATAGAAACGTCGCTGAGAATGGATTAGTGTGACTACCACTGAGAATGCCACATCTTGGCTCAGTGGCAGCTCAAGGAATTCAAAAGTACAGACAGCTCCAAAGTTCTCTCTAATGCAAGTGATTTTACTTTGACAACTAGTGGAGAATTTTAAACTTGAGTGTTCTCAAAGAACAAAGAAAAGTGCTATAGATAAACAAAAATATTAAGAGGATACTGGTGGCGTGGTGAGATTAAAAAGCCTAGCAGTAGGTTTACCGAGGAGTGTCAGATAAAGAAGAGCCCGCCGGTAGTCAAAATTATCCTCATAATGGGCAACACAATGTACCCCTAAAAGGAAGCCAGAATTTAATTGGATCAGACTGTGGAACAATTTATGCTCCAGGGCACTGGTGAAAATAATCAGCTAGCTATTAATGGAGGCTAAGAGTATAGTAGCAGCAGATACAAATATCTGAATAAAGAGCAGAAAAAGACAGAAGTTTAGTATTAAAATATCATTTCATGTAGATAAATGTTCATGTCCAAGACTGCAGCCTCTGTGACAACACTGCTCAGGAAGTGAATTTTGCTGAAACCATTTATTCAACCCTAAAAATATAAACAAACAAACAAAAGCAGCAAGCAAAGGCGTGGGTAGAGTAGTGTCCAAGATGATTTTGTATATTGTCTAAGGGTCTGATTCCCAACACATATCGAAAAGAAATAAATAGGAAAATATGGCTCATCAGAGAAAGAACCAAGGATCAGATATTCAGCTTTGCAGACAGTTTGTCCTGAACTCATGTGATAGACATGATTAAAGAAATAAAGGAAATCATACATTAATACATATGTAGAGTAATACAGTGTCACTGTCTTGTCACATAGAGACCGAGAAGACAGAGAGAGAAATTATAGGAAGCAGATATGGCTTCTGCAGTAGCTGAGTGTACTAACTCACACTGAATATTTGGTGGGAAGACTCACCGGTAAGATATGTGAATTCAACAAATTCATTACAGATTTGTACAGATTATGTCTTTGAAGAATACCAAAAAGAATGAAAAACAAAAAAGAGTTTTAATGCACAAATAAGACGCTTTCTATTGAAAAATGACCATTTAAGTACTGCATTTAAAAAGTAACCACATACACTATCATAAAGGAAACAGTATTTCAATTGATTAAAGGCAAATATGTACATATAAAAATATTTCCTCTGACCACAGTGTAAGAATCAGTAAGAAGATGAGAACTAGAGATGTGTTTGAATATCCCATGGATAAAAAGAGAACATGGGAATTACTATGAAATATTTTAATCTGGGTGATAATAAAAAAAAAGGCATCTGAAAATTGTGAGACACAAGTATACCCTCTGAAAGGAAACATCATAAGTGGACAAAACTCAAGGCTGTTTGTACAGAAACAAATATCCTAAACAAAATAGTATCAAATATAATCCATCAATGTATTAAAAAGCATTGGATTCTGTTACCATGTAAAATTTGTCCCTGGAATGTAAGTTCCGTTTAATATCCTCAAAATAATTTTCATAAAATAAAAAATGAAAAATTAATGATCCTGTCAATAGACTAAAATAAAACATCAAACAGTACTTTAAAACAGTATTACTTAGTGCTTGCTACAGCAGTACATATAGTACAACAGTATTATGATGTTTTAATATGATATGAGTGAAAGGGAACTTTCTCAAAGTGACAAATACATTCTATAGAAAAACACAAAGTAAAATGCACAGTTTATGTCTACCAATCAAATAATTTACCTTTTCTCTCAACAATAACAAAATCATGAACATGTTCATCTGCTTTATTTAACAATTTACTGAAGATTCTTGCAATAAGGTCAGTTATGTAAGACAAGGAACTAATGTGCCTATCTGTTAGGAAGCAAAAAATAAAATCATCTCTATTTTAGATGATTAGAACCAAGTACTAGGAATCTACCAAAATAGTCTTGTAATGAAGATAGGAGATTAGTAAGTTTGCAATATGTAAGAACAATATGCAAATGTCAATAGTATTTTATATACCTGCAGGGGTCAATCTGAAATAAAATTAGAAGTACAAATGCATTCATAGTAGAATCACAAAAATAAAATATTTAGGAGCAAACTAATAGAGTAACAGTATGACTTACTTCTAAAAGTGATAAATGCTGAGACTACGATAAGATTTTCATATTGAGTACCTAATATCCCTTTAGTTTTCAGCTCTATAGAGGTTTTCAGTCCAGTGAGGTAATATAATCCACTATAAAATCCTATCTGTTTTTTTCTCAGCATGAGATTCATTAGATTTTAAAATTCTGACTGGAAAAATATTTGTGAATGAATCTATGAAACACATTTTACTAGTTCCTTAGAAAATAACTTTTTCTTCAATGAACCAAAAGAAATAATTAAGTGAACAATCATTTTATTCACTTAAAATCAATAGAATTCCTTATGGAAGACATTGTTCTTGGCTTTGGGACTTGCACTTGTATAGAACAAATGAATATAGAACACTGCCTCTTTGGAGTGAGCACTCTATGTACAGAATGATGATAAATACATTGTAACATGTGCTCACTGTTGTACCAGGCTTCTCCCAATTAGAATCAAAATAAAATAGAAATAGGAGTTTAAGATATTGAGAAATGGTGATGAAAATTTAAATAAGGTAGCCAGAGTATAAGAGGATTCTCTCTAAAAATTTGCAGAGAAATCATTTTGTCTTTTCAGAAATTCCATATCTGAAGATACTACTGTGCACGGGCGAAAACCAACAGCTGATTTTCCAGAAGTGAATAAATAAAGGACAATTTTCACCAAGTCTACTAAAATCTAATTTTAGGTGTGATGTAGCCAGGCTCACAGGTATGAATCACTAAAAGTCATTGTTACATTTTTATACCTGGCCACATATGTCTTTTCATCCAAGTACCAGACAGAAACTTCATAGTATGTTTAATTGTAAATCTCAGACCTCCTAGCAATTTGCTCTACAGTAGGCTGAGAACTCCTGCATCATTTTCTGGCTCTGGAAACAGTTTACCTTCTAGTCTATTTGTGGCAGAGTGGGTGAGTTGTGCCTGGTCTGACAGCCCTGTTGTATATTATGTCTATTTATTTGCAAAGAAGCTTGAGAGGTTCATTATCCATGAAATCATAATAAAAACATATTTATAGCCTGTCATGCTGCACCTCATATTAAAGTATTCACTCTCAGAAAAGCATTATATTCTGCATCTCTTCACATCAGGAGCTTATGATCTAAAACAATTCTTTAAGCCATAAGGAGAACAAAGCTACAAACTTCGGATCGAAGAGGTGCGCTGTATGAAAGCTGATGACAAACTGTGGCACTCCATTGCCACCCAGTTTATGGGGAGCTCAGGAGCATGTGTGACTAGTGGCTGACTGCCTGGAATGTCTGGGGTCACCAGCACGGGGAATGAAGACTGTTTGATCTAAATGTTCTTTGTTCTCTACAAGCAAATGTGTTATACTGAAAATATCCCCAGGGACAGAAACCATCAGGGCTGTCACATTTAGGTCTGTGAATGTTATGTGACACAGGGATGAAAGAGATGGTGGGATTGTGCCCTGAATTATCCAAATGGGTCACATGCTTCTCTAGCGCTTCCATGGAGAGAGGTTTGGATAGGTATCTTGTGGAGTTCTGTGGTCAGCATCATGTTAATACACACACATAACAAAGTGACTGCTAAAGTCAAGTCAAGTGATATATCCATCACTCATCTTGTGGCATTTGTTGTGTCTGCAAAGGGATCTGAAATCTTATGTTCTCTTGGTGAATGTCCATTGCACTATAGGATATTAACTGTGAGGCCTTATGTTGTACATTTTCTCTCTACACTTATTTGTTTTGCATAACTGCAGGTGTGCACACTGTGACCTACATCTTCCCGTTCCCTCACTCCTTGGGGATCTAGTGTTCCATTTGCATTCTCTCTTTCTCCCCCTCTCTTTCATTCTGCCTTTGAGACACAAAGGCAGTGTGACAACAGAGCAGAAAAGAGGCTGAGTAAAAAATGCTGCCATCACTAGAAGGTGGAAGAGGCAAGCAAGGCAGCAGGGGCTTCTCTTTCCTTTAGCCCTTTAATAGTGGAGACATGTTAGGATTTTGAGTTTAGCCTCCTAAGATGCAGTCTCAGCTTTTGGCTTCAGTAAAGAGCAAGACTCTGTCATTTTAAGCCACTGTGCTTGAAGATTTGTTATAGTGTCCGTCGGAAATTAATATGGTAATTATACACAGAAAGATCAAAGTAGAGATAAATATTTTAAATGAATTAGCTACAGCTACTTGATCATATTTAAGGAATGAAACTCAATAAAGCATATCATACCTCTGTGCATATTTTTCATATCTTGAGTAATGATAACAAATTAATTTTGTTCTTTTTTATTTTGAGACAGTCTTACTGGGTGGCTCTGGCTGAACTTGACCTCACTATGTAATCAAGGCTGATTCCGAATTCTCCTGGATCCTCCTGCTTCAGCCTTTTGAGTGCTGTGATTACAAGTGAATGCTAAACAGCATACTTTGGCACTGTATCCTAAATGATACATGTGTATTAATAATGCTATAAATTATTAATTTTTAATTTACTTATTTCTAATGAGGTCAATTAAATTTATGGAGAGATCTAAATTTAAAACATATATTGAATTTTAAAGCATGTCCTCAATGTAGCTTAACTAAATAGGAAAATGCATATGCTACATTCCTTGTTAATAAAAACATATTTTGATGTTAATAAACTTAAGAGAATGAACATATTTTCTGCTTTTTCAAAGATTGTGTATGGTGATTATTCTGTGCGTTTTAATTAGGATCATCACCCTTTCTAACTAGAAAGTATTTTTAATTTTCAGTTACGAATGAGGAGACCATAACCTAGAGGAGATCCTCACATACCATCTATGTATTAAAAATGTAAACTCAAAGAAAAGCTTTGAGATTACACAGAGAATTAGACTGAGCTGGATCCCTGTGGAAAGCAAAGAAGATTTTGTCAGCAACTGAGAGGTTCTTCTAAAGATTCCCCAAGAGAACGCATAGACTGAAGATCATACTGAGTGGTGTTAGAAGGGAAATGACAACAGTTGGGGGAGCCGCATCACTTCCTGAGGTGAAAACAGTGACAGGAATCAAGACATAAAAAACAAGATGGGGGAAAGCTAAATGCATGTTTTTTGCAAAACATTTTTTAATCTTGTTCTTAAATTACCACAGAAAATAAATTTCCTACATATCGCTGTACAAACTCACATTTGGCTTTTAAGTCTCATTGTGAAGACCACATTCCATTATGTGAATCTGACATGCTGCTAAAAAAAAAAATATATATATATATATACCAAAAATATTTTCATTTAAGGGATTCAACAATCTATAATTCAGGGGTAATAAATATGAAATACATATCCATGTTCTTACATAATGTGTGCAATTATGTACAATTTACTAAGATTTATTAATTAATAAGCAAAGTGTTTATTTTAATGAGAAATATTTTGTTTGTCTCAATGCCAGGAAACACAGATTCTGTCTTCCTAAAAAAATATTTTTGATTCAGACTTTGATCTTCTACTGCTTTGTTGATTCCATTTTTTATGTAAGCTCTTTCTAAATTATCACTCCCTGGCAATGTCTCTCTTACTACATCAAGACACTTCCGGTTCCAGACACGGTGGTGCAGCACTGTCTGCTCTATTCCTCCAGCGGAACAGTAATCAAGCGAAGATAATAAACCACTGCAGGAGCCGCTGGGAGGCAGCAGAAAGACTTAGAGCCTCAAGACCGCCCTGCCCAGCCTGCTGTCTGTAGGCCTGTGGGTTTGTTTCACTTCTTTGTTCGACGTTATTTTCCCTTTATAATTTAGCTTGGCTGACTGAATGGCAACCGGCCCAGACTGCTAAAGGTGAAGTCTCAAAAAACAATCTGTGAAATTCTGGAAGAAACCTCACTTTCTCCATCTAATTGTCAGGTGTGGAGCGTCTCCCCGACAGGGAGGAATGTGAAGCGCCCTCCGGAGGGATGAGAGGGCCGGAGCTGGGCGAAGCTCTCCAGCCCAGGCCTCAATGCCAGGGCGGGCAGAGCCCCTGTAGCCTGTGCGCCCCGCCTGTGCCAGTCAGCACAGAGCGGCCTCTGATTCCGAAAATCACACCTGAAGCCTTTCGCCGTCGAGACACACATGCAGAGAGGCTGACCCTGAAGTGAGACCTCAGCTCCCGCAACTGCTGAAGGTGTTTCAGACACGCCAGAAATGGGCTGGATTTGGACACGTGTTGGTGCCAGGGGAGGCTGGTCTCTCAATGGGCCATGCTGGCCCATTTCCGGGCAGTCTTTCCCTGCATTTCCGGGCAGTCTTTCCCCACGTGTGTCATTTCTGTGACACTTTCGCCCTGCTTTCCACATACAAGCTAGAGTGCCCCTGGTGCCCGAGGTCGTCAGTACACTTGCGGATGCGACTTAGACTGTGCAAAGGTTAAGAGACAGCGACAAAAAGGAGGGAATCGGACTGTTCCGCGCAGAAATATATGGGGTGCTCGCCATTAACTTCTGCCTCTTTTACCTGAGATCACTTTGATTTCTGCGTTTTCAGTGAGTTTCTTCGTCAATTTGCTCCATTTCTTTGAGATCAGTAGTATCTGTTACATATTTCTCCTCCCATTCCTCTCTCAGATTCGATTTCTTTCGCTTACTAGCAAACGTGAGAACTGTCACAATATGCTCATCGTGTAATGTTGGTAGAAAAATTCCAGATGGAGCTGAGAAACCTAGAAGGGAAACTTTTGTGAAGAATCCACATTTCAGAATCATATCAACAAGGTTAGCAAGATTCCTGATAAAACAAACAGGAAATGGAGAATTAACATTTGGAAAATGCCCAATATTTAAGTGTGTGCTACTCTGTTAAAGTCAACCAATCCAATACATGACAATGTGTGTTTTATATACTGATAGCAGAATTGACTAGTTGCTTCGTCTGAACTGGGCAGGTTTTTCTGTACGTTATCCCATGTAAGTAAGTACCTACATAGCCCTACTAAGAACAGCTGATAGAAAACCCAGATCCTGCACACACAGAAACTAATTCTCCAGACTTTGAGAATTATGTGTATATCTTATTTGCCCCTCATTTCGAGACAAGAACTGGCACTTACCAATTGTGATGCCCTCTTAGTACCTTGTATTTTCACATTTTTTCCTTATATGCCTTACCTAAACACAACAAATGCAATTATCATGAAATTAAGACAAAAATATCTCATAAAAAGTAATCTGACAAATGGATACCATTGTCAAAGCTTGTTAATTTTCGATTTTAATTCGAAGCAATAATCTCTTTTCTAACTACCCTGTCCTCTCTTTTCCTTCACAAATACACTTTTAATTTACACAACTGCAAGTAGACTAAAGTGGTGTAGACAAGCTACCACAGCCTTCTCAATTCTGAAAATGCAGGTTAAATGTCATCATTTTGTGGAAACTTGTTAATGTGACATTATAGATTAGTAGTTACCTATGACTGCCAGAATTTGTTTCATTAAGGGGCTGTAAACTCCATACTAAGTAAAATTTTTGACACTTGGTAGCCTTTATAGGTTCTCACAAATTTTGACAATGAATTGATATTTTCACTTATGCTCCAGTACATTGAAACATATTTCTTTTATTTTTTCCCACTGCCTGTGACATGATTTCACACAACACTGCTAAAATGTGACTGACACTGGTGACAAGTATCTTAAATGCTTGCAATTATCTCTAATGTGTATGAGGGTATATTGTGACATTCTTCCAGTGCTGGATATGACACCACTCAGCTAAGTTAAATGACCTACTGCAGTATTAATTATTTGACTAAAACTCACAGATAAAAGACACTTAGATGAACATCAGAGTAAGAGATGAGTCTGATTTTCACTTTTGTCTGCAAATGTGTATGAGATGGAAAGAGAGGAGCGAGACAGAGAAAGACAGACAGACAGACTGACAGACACAGACACAGACAGAGAGATACTGAGATGAGAAGGAAAAAGTACAAAGTAACATCAGCCCAAGGACATTTTGCACCATAAAGAGCAACAAGTTTATCCATGCAATCTACTTTAATTATGAGTTACTCTGGAATTATTTGGATTTTATTAAGACAGGCAATGAATAGGAATATTTAGCATTTATATGGCCTTTTTATCTTTCCAGAACTTAACTGATTAATTAATCTTTAAATGCCCTCATGAGAAAGACAAGTATTACTATACCTATTGGAGGAATAAAGAAGCCAAGTGATGGAGAGGTTCAGGGCTACAGAATATAGTTAGCAAGCAGTGAGATGCTCACAGAAGGCTGAGAGCCCCTAGTGTGCTGAGACCCCACTGGTGTTGGTCTGAGAGAGTTTTCTGTGTCCTGTGAATTCCGTATTCTACATCGACACAGCAACAGTAATGTGGAGAACGTGGAGTGATAAGTCGTCTTCCTTGAAGTAGTGAAAATAGAAAGGAAGGTGAAATATGACAATAGTTGCACATGGGAGATGGCCTCTTACTCACAAGATTCAGTTATTATCCTCTTTTCTTTCTTTCCCTAAAATTCAAGACCTTTTGTCATTTTTTTCTCTTTTCTCTTTCTTTCTCTATAATTCAGGACCACTTTTTGAGGACTGAAGACTTAAAGCCATGTTTTACTTGTACTTTCTCTAGATATCTCCAGAATCTTAACCCTGTAAAGACTATTTGGCTTTATTTTTATTTCACTATTCACCAAATCCATAATCTTTATAAACTGAACTCATAAAGCATTTATGGATTGTTACAACATATTGATCTTCATCTCAACTTTGTCCTTCCAGCCTTGACCCATTTGACACGAAACATTCATATCAGCATGCAGGAAAATACAAATAAAAGACATCTTCAATTTAAAGGATGCAACAGAGCAGTTTTGAGAGACATGGTAATGCTATGAAGAATGTAAGAATTTACCACAAATATATACTTTTTCATGGTCATGGGCTTTTTCCTTTGCATCAGATTACATTAAATTCCCTGGAAATTCCTGGCAGGAAAGTAATAGCAATAGAAATTTACTATAGCTTTTTCTTAGGCATTAAAAATATCCACTATAATTTGATTAGATGTGGTAGAACATGGCAGTAATCCTAGCACTTCTAAAGGGTGAAGCAGGAAGATCACATGTTCTAGCTAGGAATTTTGGGAGACCACACATCACTAATAATTAGAAGAACCTTGGGATGTATTCCCAGTACTGCAAAGCAACAATTAACAAGCTACCAAGATTTTAGTGTATTTTCTTCTAGTTCAATCTGAGAAAATAAATACAACTTTGATTTTATTCTATTACATGTATAAAAATGAAAATGACTAATATTTTAAGTATCATTCTCAGAAGTATTCGGAAATTTCATTTATCATTTTAGAAATTTCCATATTAGCTTCCTTTCCAAGTTAGTTTTAGTAATTAGTTCTGGATTATGAAGGGGGGGAATGAACAATTCCCTTTAATATGGCCCAATTAAACACCCGGGGCAGAACAATTCAATAGAGATCCATTTTTCTTTGAGATTAGGAGAATTTGAAAGAATAATTTTTTTCTGATGTCACTGTTATAAGTTTAAATAGTAATTAATTTTTAAGCAGCTAATATATGTATAACTAATTATGTGGAATACATGTACCATAATAATCACTTATTTTCTTCTAAGCACTTTTCAAGAACCATGCAGTACCTGTCCACATAACAAACTATCACAATCTTATCATTGTGTAATTTTTATGAGAGTATGTGTTGATATAACACAATGTTAATATACCTTATGTCCATAAATCAATGTATAGTAACATTTTCTAGTGTTTCTTAAAAATACAAGCAAAGTCTAACTTGAGAATCATTTTCATGGGGATACACTGGACTGAACATCATCTTTTTTATAACAGCATTACCCTATATATCCCATCTGAACAGGCTCCTGTTGTTATGTTTAGAAATATCCACCAGAATTAAAATAATTGCATCTTCTATTGAGGAAGACTTTTAAAATATTAAAAGAATTTTAAATATGAAGTTAGGAACAATGAAAGTGAATAAATTATGTGTCATCTCATCACAGTTCTTGTGCCTGTAGGCTCCAAACTCTGAGACCAAAGCAGGAGGGTGACTAATTCCAGCCTGACCTGAGCAACCTACTAAGACCTTATCACCTTGTCAGACAGACAAGACCTTTTAACATTCTGAGAGGCTGGGGATGTAGCTCATTGTGAAGGGTCTGAGTTTTAACCACAGAACAAGAAAATGTGTTTATATTGAAATGTATTTTACACATAAGCAGAAAATAAACACCATCTAAAGTTAAATTTACAAGAGACAAGTAGTCTAAGATTATTCACCCTAGAAATTGGAGGAAAAATGACCCTAATACTCATGGAAATAGAGATGGTGGAAACTCAAGACTACAAAGCGACATGCACAACATGCTCAGATTTTACTTAATTGCATTTCTTCCTGACTAGAAAGGAGAAAAGTGGTCTCCATGTTCAATATTTTTGTTAACTTCAAAAGTTCTGCCAATCGGGTACATGTCCAGGTGCTTTGAGGAGGTGTAACGGAAATATGACACAGATGTCTTGAGTAAAATCCTCCTCCACACTTCAAGCATAGTCATCCCATCACTTCAGCACTTTCTGAAGCTTTGGAAGTTTCCTTTCATGAGTGTCTTCAGAGGGTGTGATCAAAATAAATATTCTTCCCTATCTTTATCTACTTTGCTCAGCACACACATCCGATGTTAAAACGATTACAATTATCATGCAAGTTAAATGTTTTGAATTACTTAATTTCGTGTCTGTACGGATCAACTTTACAATCCAATAAAAGTTTTCTATTTAAAATACACAGAAGATATCACTTATCAAATTTTTCAGTATGCTGTGATTTGTTTTTAGTGGCTACAGTTGCCTCAATGACATACAAACCTGTTAATATTTCCTAAGTAAAGAAAACTCACAGGAAAATTTGCCATGTTTAATCAACTAATATAAATATAAAATGTCTATGGAATATTATCTCCTACCTATGGCATACAGAAGGTAGCAACAGCTTTCAAACTTCAGTGTACCTCAAAATCACTAAGCAAGTTTGAGAACACTGACTAGACCCCCTTCAGTTTCTTTTCTTTTTTTTGAAACAGGGTCTCACTTTGAGGTTCAGGCTGGCCCTGAGCTCAGCCTCAAATTCACATTATGGCAATCCTCCTGCCTCTGCCTCCAGAGTTCTGGGATTACAGGCGTAAACCACCATGCCTGGCACTGTGGTATGTGGTACTGATTGCTGGTGGGCGTGAGTCTCCACACCCAGCATTGTTGTATGTGGTTACCAGGGAATGAATGAATTTGGGCCCTTGCATTTGCAAGACAGACGCCGGAACCACTGAACTAAATCCCCAGCCCAGGTCCATTCAGTTTCTAATATAGACAGGTGCCTCAAAACACCAAAATCCATATTTTTGCAAAATGTACAATTAGTTCTGTCTCAGGTGATCCTAACTCCAATTTTAGCAGCACCAATTTAAAGTAAACAGCCATTGAATTTCAATTACTACACTATGACTGAAATTATGAATCAAGGCTCTGTCTCTGAGATGCAAGAACAGAAAGAATGACCATATGAGGAGTTTACAATCATTAGACTGGCCTGTTATTGAAACAGATTAACTGAGGATCAGACAAATATAAGTTAGAATACTTTTATCTGTTAATCATTCTTGCAATTATGTAAATAAGCCTCTGAATATAAATACTAACAACATATAAAATAACAACAGCTGAACCCACAAAAGTAAAATCTCCATTCTTTTTCTCCTGGTTATTTACCCCTATACCTTCTTTCCTTTTAAATATTTTTATATCAACTATATATACTAGAATCCATTTACATCTTCATTATCTCATTAACAGAGAAAATATATGATATTTACACATCTGTGATCAAGTCGTGGCATGTCTTGTTACAAACTCTCATTGTTGAATGCAATGATGATGCATATTAAAAATGCACCAATAAAGATCTGACTTTTTTAAAAAAGTAAAATCTCCGTCTCTGTACAGAACCATTCCATGTGCTTCCTCAGCATTTCCTCAGGAGTTCACAGAGCCTTGTTTTGTACACCTAGTGTTGTCATTTACTGGAGTCAAGCCCATTACAGCAATGTAACTAGCTGAAAATGAGCAATTATCAGAGAGCTTTATTGGGTACAAATGAGGGAAAAGCTCATAGCCCATGGCTAAAAAACCTCATTAAATTAGAGCAAAATACTAAATAAATGAAGATTCACGGTTGAGTTTTTTTTACATCAAGGAAAACCTATCTTATGTTTAACACTCTCTATTGAAGAGAAAGGATATCACAACATATGTAAGGAAGGATTTTTTTCAAAGTGAACTAAGGCCTAAAACTAAGCCGAATTTTAGGAGGATGCATTATATCTGCAAGGTTAACATACGTGGTTACCACCCTAATTAAGAATCTGAGACATAAAACTAATAAGCTTTTCACTATCTGAACATTTTCTTCACGTTTTAAAGGTACCCTGGATTGGTTTCAATGAAAACCTGAGTTGTTTTAGGTTGAACATTTTTACATTCTAAGGCAAATCTGATAAAAATAAATAAATATGCTGAAGTTGATTACATTTACCTTCAGGAGATGTCTTAAGCTTCAGACTAATCTTTGTTGTGCACTTCGCTTCAATTTGGAGATTCTCTCCCCTCCTGCTCTTTACTTTGAAGAAAAAATTTCTTCTTATCCAAAGGCAGGCTAGATAACAGGTTTAGGTAGGAGGGAGCCCAACCTATATGGTCTTTGATCTTTGGAAAAGAAATGATCACTAAAAGAACAGCTAAACACAGATCTGTGCATAACACTCATTATTCAATGATTATTATCACTATGTTAAAATTATGTACAAAGTTCCATGGAAAACAGTACATGTCTATGTTCACTTTTTGGCAATTGTAACTACTTTGACTCCTCCTGTGGGCCTGGAAATGTTTTCTCTTTCAAGTCTTAGCCTCATTTTGTCACAGAACACAAAATAGAGGGACTCCACTTTCACTTCTACATTGCGATACTTCAAATATTTAAAGCCTGTGGTCTTGATGTATTAATTTTTTGTTACATATTTCTATGAGCTCTATCATTGCTTTCTTCAAACAGTCCTTAGGTTATATGGAATACAATTACTAAAATACATGAGTTATTTTTCTATAGAACATTCATTAGCCAGAGTACTTCTGCTATTTTGCAGTGGTGTTTCAGGATCAAATCTTACAATATCACCTACTCTGGTGTCACCCTCTGCCATCAAGTGACTCTTCTGCCTCAGCCTTCCAAGCATCAAGGATTACAGGTGTATGTCACTATGCAGGATATGTTCATGTTAACAAAATAATAACTGTTGTGGCTGCACATTCTTGTGCAGTATTGATTAATGCTTTTAAATTGATGCTTGAAATTCATTATAATCTTGTAAGTGTAATGGAATCATCAGGTTTATTTTGCATTTAGGGCATGTGATGCTTCAGAAATACAGAGTGGTTTACTTCAATTAACCACTTAGACTAGTTATATATTTATTTATTCCCTTATTTAAAATCACATATACCATTGACATCAAATTCTGAAATTAATTAAAAAGTTAATTTGATTTTCTTCACAACTATGAATCCAGAAAGTATGTTAGCTTTTCAAACTGAAGTTTATTACTTTGTGTAATTCTAGTGTATTTAGTCTCATGGATTTGGTCTCTGTGACATTCCAATAGAGTATATTTATTTTTTCTGGTCATATGTGCTTATATAATTTAGCTTCAGATTTAAAGGCACATCTTTCCAATTGGCAATACCCTGAAGGATAGAGCACAGAATAAGCTCGGTGGCAGTGGCTTGTGGAACTAAATATATACTTAAATTCAACCATTTTGATTTTCAGTGTGCAGAGACCACCCACACTAAAAGACAACTTTATTTACTATTACGAAATAGAAAGATATGGCAACTGGTCTCACAGAGGGGTGAGGAACTACCCAAGACTAGCTCAGAGTGGAGAAGCAAACATGATTGGAAGACTTACAATTAAAGGGGCATGAAATACTTATTTCACAGGATGCTTGTGAAGCTCTGTTGAGCTCCCAAAGGACATACAGAGGTAGGATTTGAATTGCAAAAGCTTAAATATTTGAAAGGACCTCAAAGTGTAGATGGACTATTGGAAGATAAAATAGAAGGAAGGACATTACAAACAGAGCATAATCACCACAAGTCCGGAGCCGAGAGAAGGACCTTCCTCATCAAAAGCCTGTGAGGCACTGACTTACCTGTGTAAACTGATGGTCAAAGATTTCTGCAGCCACCATCTCCTGAAACTTTTATTCAGACATATTTTGAATGAGCTGATTTTGAGAAGCAAGAGTGTGAAACAGTAATTCAAAGAGAACATTCCTGGAGATAGTTCAGCCTGAGAGTTACTGTCTTAGAGCAGTGTAGTAATGAGACCCAGAAAAAAACTAGATAAAGTATCTGAGGCACAGAACTCTGGAACAGCTGAGGAAGAACACGCATGAGAGCCAGGCAAGGTTTGATGCAGGAATTTGAAACGGTGAGTGTGAATCACGAAGTTGAATGTTAGCGTTTCTGTATCAATCATGTTCCTCAGATTAGCTTACTAGACATAAACATCAAATAGCATAATATTCACTGTTCACTATTAAAGTCATTTTAAAGCCATTTTAACTTTTAAAACAGAAGTTATTTTTTTATCTTTAATATAAAGACAAATTGATCAAATGCACTTAGGATCCTCTTTCTCCTAATAGTCTTTAACATAGAAAAGTAAATTTTATTATTAAACTTAACTTTCTTAAATAATTGACATGCAAGACAAACTCTTCTTGATGAAAATCATTTGACACATAGTATTTGTGTGCATATATCAATATAAATGTTAACTTAATTTTAAATGAAAAACAAATGGTTGTTCTAAACACTCCTTAAACATAGTATTGTTTGTAAACATCAATGACTGTTATCTTGGTTTCATTGTATTAATCTTTAAACTCTTCTGCAAATTTGAGAATTTTCTAAAACAAGTTTAGAGGAAATGAAAGACATAAGCATACATGCTTAGTCAAGGGCTATACAAATTTATATTACTCATATCAATGCTCTATTCCAAATTCATCATTCGAGTGCCCCAGTACTGAGAATTATTCTTTTTTTTTTTATGGTGCTTACTCTGTATTTATAAGATAGTGTTCTTCTGAATTTTCTTCAGTAAACATAATATTTCCTGTGCCTGGACTTGAAGAACACCTGCCGTAGACAAGCACACTGCATCATTATCATGAGTTCTGGCTGCAGCAATACTGACTTAACTTGGTGAATTGACAAAGATAAACCCAATAATGCCTGTTTCAAGAGACAATTAGGAAGATCACAGGGTCCCAAGAAAGCTATAATTTAGCTAACATGAAGAAGCCAGAGCATCTCTCCACTGTAGCTTCTCATTTCTCCCACAGAAGTGAGTGGAAAGGAACTTTGTGAGGTGCTCAGGATAGTGTGCTACTTCTCACTGCTGGAGTATGAAGAGAACATGGGCCACCTTTCCAAAATAAAAGAAGTTGTAAAAATGACACACCAATACAGTTCTGATGTAAATAACATAAAATTATGCTAAGTAATACCAATATTTCAAATTATGTATTTAAAAATGGAATTCAATTAAACCCTTGTGTAAGCATATATTTAAATATATGTAACACTCTTCACAGGAAAGGTAACAAGAATTGTTAAATGAACTAAATTTTGTTCTATAGAAATTTACAGATTTACATGTCTTAGATTCAGTCATTCCCAGAGCATGTACAAAATTGAGGTAAACTTCCTTTTTATTTTGAAAATTTTGTGTTATGCAAACAGCACCTGACTGAATTATTTCCACTGTACAAACTAAGTTGATTTGCTTGTTCAAGTCTTGAATCTGATGGCTTCTACAAATCAGGTGATGTGCCAAGGGTAATATGCAGTGCAAAAGAATTAAAAGAAATTTAGCTTCTTTTTATTTTGAGAAGGAAATATTTATAGAAAAGAATACTCTATATTAATGGAGTATTAAAGAAAGTATTAATTATAGAGTATTAAAAATACTCTATATTAATGGGCTTTTTTACACATTTTAAAATTCCAGATATTTGGATATTATATTCTCACACTCAAGTTCTCAACTTAGATTTGTAGAATTTTAATGTCATAAATTATTATATATATACTGAATTGAAGTATCTCAGAAGAAATCAACACAGATAATAAGGAGATCCTGCAGGACATGACACAGACATCTTGGCATCTGGATGTAAGTGCTACATCATCCATTAGATGACGCTAGTGAGCGTTCCACACTCTATAGGATGAAAGAGGATAAGACAGTGATCCAGAAAGTTTTTCATGGGTCTGAAATAATTCTTGGAATGATAATGGATTTTGGGAACTCCCATGTATGGACCAACCTGTTCTAGTTTACCGTAATATGCCTTCATCTGATGCTCTGCTGTTGATCGATTACACGCTGTGCTGTCACATTTGCCCTCCTCTTTATATGGCTGCGGAGGACTCTTGGGTTATAAGATTTCACATATTTGGGGTTTGAAAATCAGGGACAAGCCAGTCAGGTGACCTGGACGTGACGGAAGACAGCGAAGCATGTGCGGAGGGACTCAGCGTGGGCAGCTCCCTTCTGTGTGAAGAGGTCTAATTGCAGGCCACAGCGTGAGTACAGAGATGCTCTCCATGCTGCTGGGCTGAGAACTGTCATGTGATGAACACTGATGCTCTGTGGGAAGAAATAGGGAACTGGCTTTTCCTTTTTGAGGTCACAATAAGAAGAAATGTAATTTTTGAATAGCTGCATTAGTGTCTTGGCAATATACTAGATTTACTCTTGAAAAGGTTTGAACTAGAGATCTTAAAATACATTCTCCCTGCAAAACAAAAACATGCTTTTCTTGCTTATCTGCAACTTGTAAAAATTTACTATAACCTTCAAGCATTAAAATAAGTACAATGTCAGACCAAGCTGATTAAACGATGCTTCCTCTCTTTAGCCATTTACCGCTCTCCATAACGTACAAGCTTGGAATGTCACGCTGAAAAGGGAGATTACTTGGCAGTTTAAATAAGATCTGGGGTGCAGCTAGTGTGCTCAAAGTGATACATGTCCAAAGAAAGTGAGGGATTAAAAATTACCTAATAAATGATGTGAAAATGAAGACAACGTGGGGAAAAATACAACTATGCTGACCCACATAGACAGAGAAAGGGGAAGATAATGAGGAAGTTTTAAAAAGTAGGACCCAATAGAGAGGCATAGGGAAGTGTAAATAGGAAACTCATAAAGCCTGTCTCTCTTCCATCAGCTGAAGATTCAATTTCCCTCTTGAGGGAATTAAGGGGAAAGAAATAAGCTAAATTCACACATTTCACAAATGAAGAGACAGATTGTCAGGCTGGATTTAAAAAAACTATGTGCTCTTTACATAATACAAAATTAGAACACATGTCCAAAATATTGAATGAAAATCCTCAAGAATTTTAGAAATAAGACCAGAGCAATTGTGAACATGTTTTCAACTAAAAAGTAATTGATGAATGTGATCACAATATGTTCCTAAAATGTATCGATAGACTCAGTTTTTAAGAAAACACTAATTAGTTGAATGAAGCATTAAGAGTCAATTTATGGCTCTCCATTTCCAAAGTCCTGTAACATTCATGGAGGGTGGATTGACTGACTTTGTGAGCATAACTGGAAAGATTAAGAGTTGCAGTGGGCGCGGGCGAATGGGCTCACGGGAGGGCTGAATATGTAGATGCTCCTGGAGAAACTCTGGGAAGCAAAGGCTTGAGCCAGAGGCAGTGCTCCCAGGACGCAAGGACAAGTCCTCTGTTGCATTAATCAGTTTACCTGAAGCAAAAGAAAGGAAGAGAAATTAACACTATGAAGGGAAAAGAAGCCATAGGCTCAGATCATTGAGGCTGGGAGCGTTCAAGTGATCCTGAGCTTGCACAGTCTTGTCTAATGCTGCTATTTCATCACATTCTGCTGAGCAGTGTGCTCTGGCCCCTTCATAGCCAACTGAAGGAATCAGCCTACAGACCTAGCTGGTGATGAAAGGGGTGTTGAAAATGAGGAGTAAATAGACACAGAATCAGGGTAAAGTCTAGGGAGTCAGGAGGATCATATACCTTCGACACGGATCCCCGAGTGACTGACGCATCTCAGTTTTCTTCACTCAGAAATGGGCACTACCAATCAGAATCCACAGGATTCATCTGACTCCTCCCCCACGGTGTTTTTCCAGGTAAGCAACTCAACCCCAGGTGTTTCCACTTCTCCCTGCAGTGCATCAGTGCGCATGCGGGTCCTCTTTCTCTTCAGTGCTCACTACGAAGGCCAATTAGGCCTCGTTCTTCCCATCTGATCTCCACATCCATCAAACCTTACCCAATTGGCGATTTATGAAGCAGTGTCTTTCATGGAAACACCGCCATCTAGCTGTGAGTACCAGACTGCCTTCTATTTTTTTCAGTTGATTTTATTGGTACATTTTATGCATACAGTATGATCACATTTAATACTGAGAGCTTGTATGTATACATGATGATGTATTTTGATTCCAATTTTTCCCTTTTCCCTTACTCTCCCAGCAACCTTCACCTCCTACATACATACCTGTTCCCCTGCGAGGTATGTACACAAAATATTCATATCACATAGATAATTAAAATATTCATATCACAGATATATATGTACACCAATGTTTATAGCAACTCAGTTTGTAATATTTAACTCTTGAAAACAACCCAAGAGTTGTTTTCCCATCAGTGGGGAACTGGATAAAGAAGATGTGTTTTGTTTTTTGGTTTTTTTCTATAAAATGGAGTATTACTTAGCCATAAAGAATGATAAATTTGAGTTATTTATACTCAAATGAATGCACCTTGAGGAAATACTCATAAGGGAAATAGATAAGATGTGTATGTGTGAGAACCATATCTTTTCTCTAAGATGAAAAACTGAAGGTGTAAAGGGATACCTTCTAGTTTTCTGTAGTTTTGTACTTTTCTCATAAGCTTATACATGAGAGAAGAAAATCTGATTTCAGGAAGCAAAGACAAAAATCTTAAAAATTAGGAAAATGAAAGCTATCTTTCTCTTTCTGGTGTAGAGATATAACATAGATAATATCACTAGGTGCAACATTGTAGGGCATGCCTGTTACCTCAGTATTCCCAGAGGGTGAAGTAAGAGGATAGTAAGTTTGAGTTCATGCTGGGCAACTTAGCAAAATAAAATAAAAAATTCAAATTTCAAATTAAAAGAATAGGCTCGTGGTATAGATCCCAGGTTGTTTCTCTGGTATTGAAAAAGCAAAAGTACACCACTAAAGCAGCGTAAAAGGAAGATCATTTTTAAAATTATAGCAGATCATTGTTAAAAACCAAAATTGTAAAGTCAGATGGCTATAGTCCCAATCCATACTCCTTTAACTAATTGAACTTGGGAAAATTCCTTTCTTTCAGTATTTACTTTTTCATAATGTCAAATGGGAATAAACTCATTGTGATATTGTGAAGATTTCATCAATAAATACATGAAAACTGTTTATTTACATGCCAGGTCCATAATCAGCAATATGCAGATGCTTTTTTATTATCATTATACAACCAGAAAAAAAGAAAAGTAGAGTTTTTCCTATAAAAGAACAATGATATATGGTAAAATAATACTACATTTGATACTTATTTCATTGGGAGCATTATTCCAGGACAGGCACCCCTCAGATAAGTTCATCTGTGAGGAAAAGAAGCACTGGAATCCAAATCAGTCACAACACCAGACACCAGCCTCATCATTCACCCTGACGCACCATTTCTATGAGATCATTTCCTGTGTACAATAGGGACTCATCCTTGGGAAGTATTAAGTTATTCTTACATTTGTAAAAAAATGCACACAATAACAGTCGTAGCTAACTTAGTTGTAAACAATCTGCTCATTAAAAGTGAATGGATTATCATGAGATCAAATCTGGTTTTCTACACGTTTTTTCACCTGGAGTGAGAGTAATTTCTATGGTCCTAACTCAGGTTTGGGCATATTTACATGAAAAAAATAAAATTTAGCTCTGAAGATGAATCAACTCAGTTTCATGGTATCTGTGATACTAGTTACAAAATGATCTCAAGAGGGAAAAAACAGCATTCAGACAGTCTTCAGCATATTATTTATTAAAACACTTAACACATGTAAACTAAATATAATTTAAGAATGCTTAGTTCTGTTACAGAGCTTTGAAATGCTTGCAAGAGTCCATTGAAGTGTGGGCACATCTGTGGGGTGCCAGCAGTTGGTGTCATAGCTAAGCACCCACTGTGTGGGGCACAAATGTGGGTGATACTGACTTGACTGATTATCGGTCTCCACACTTCTGCTCTTCCCTACATTTTTCTGTTACCATGTGTCTTTCCAACCCTCACGGAGTGAAGCAAGGGCTTCCAGTGTGGCCCAGACTTTATTGGAGTCTTTGTGAGAAAGTTTCATGTCATTGACGCAGTGGACTCCATTGGGACTTTACCTCTGTTACTCTCCTGCCTGAGTGAGAACTGATGTCCTTCCCAGGAACAGCTACTGTGACGGAAGAAAGGGGGGCTGACTGTGGGACTCTAACCCTGAGGGAATTTAACTGCTAAAATAAATCTACTCACTTCTTACTTCCAGGCATGGTCTTATTAAGGCCATGCATCTCAATCAGAGGGACTTGAAAACTCTGTTGCTTGAAGCCAAATGTATCCTAACTAATGCATCAACTCTTAAGTTAGTGAAATGGACATATAATACTGTGTGCACCTTCTCAAGAATTTCTGAATTTAAATGAAACAAAATCTTGAACTGTCCTAAATTAGTGTGTGACATGTCATAACATCTTAATAAATATCACTTAAGAGACATTAACTAAGTTTTAAAAAGTACATTCTGAGAGGGAATTAATGAATATGCTTATATATTTATGATATACAATGAACATAAAATGAATGATATAAAGAAATCATTAGTGGTCTTGTGCCTACCTTGGAAGCACAAGGACCTGAATTCAATCTCCAGGACTGCAACTAGTAATATGAGTTGAATATTTATTAATTAGTTATTTCACATTTTAAATTTTAACTCAGGTAACCATTGTCTCAACTTTTTAGGATTTTATGTCTATTTGCTCAGATTAAAAAAATGATAGAAATGAATTTGTATTTTGCACTGAAATATCTAGATGTTGTCTAGTGTCTTGGAAATTAAACAGGTAATGTCACTATCTTTTAAACATTTCTGCCTCTTGAAATGGTCTTTGTTTGTTAATAGAGAAATTGCACCTTGAGTATTCCTCCCAATCACTGCAATATCAGGCATCACAGCCCTTTGTCTTGTGAAGCAGCAAATGCGTGCTGTTCCAGTACGATCACAGGGGCATGAAATCCATGAGCACCTTTTCACAGTCTGGCGTCTCAGAGAACAGAAACCAGACACCATCGTGAGGCCTCACGCTCAATACGAAAGGCTGGGGATTCAGAGAAGTCCACACATCACCCGAGCAAAGAAAGAAACCAAAGCTCTTCCAAAGCTTCACTGCCAAAGAAAGGTTTTCCCTTTTATTCTACTAGATTTTTCTCTAAGAAAATACAGAATGAATACATATTATGAAAATACCTAGAAGTCTATTTCATCAAACTTACAGGCTTTTTGAAATGATAGAATGAAGTTGATATGATTCAAAAGTGCAGGTTTCATTCCGTGTTATATTACAGATACACAATTTCACCCTGATGTATGTCTAGAGGTTTATTAAGAAATACTGCTTCAGAAAAAAGCAGTAGTATTACATAATTTGGAATTCTGTGTCACATATTTTGTAAATCGAATTTTTTAGGTGGCACCAGTTCTCTGCCTCATGAGATCTTAATTCAAAAGTAGAAATAATTGAGTAGTAACAGTGAACATATCAGAAGACCTTTAATTTTGTTCTACCACAATAACATCAAAAAAAGGTAAAAACTGCTAAGTCACTTTTAAACTGTGAAAATCAATCAAGGATGTTTAATGTGTATTGCTTTTCTAATTTAACCCATTCCCACTACTGATCTTCAAATCTACTTGAAAATCCACAGCCCATGTTCCTGGCACTCCGGGAGCAGACCATTGCTGGACCTCTTCCAAAGCTTCACTGCCAAAGAAAATCTATCATAAAAACTGTCTGCCGTTCCCTGACAGATCACTTTGAAAAGTCTGTATTTATCTGGCCTAGACCTGAAAGTTTCTAGGGGAAATTTTGCTCTTTTGTCAAAAGTCTTCACATCCCACCTGCCTAAGGTGATGGGTGACAGGTGGGACAAAGTACAGGTGGACCAAATTCATAAAAGGGAAACTGATACCCAGGGGTGTGAGAAGCTCCAACACCCCACTCAAGCTCCTGCCGACACATTCAAAAATTATACTTAATGTATTAGAAAAGGCAGGACAGGTTAAAATTCAGGACACAGAAACAAATAATAGAGATTTGAGTGAATGATAATAAAATTCATGAGAGAAAATAGTGAATAGCATCGGATAGAAACTTTGTTTCATTAGGAATGAAATCTATGTTTTCAATCAATCGCAAACTTTTGCAAGATGTACTGCATATGAAAGGTAAGATTCAAGTAACCAAATTCAAGATTGAATGAAAGCAATGTTACTTCTGTGGTTAAAAAAAAAGATTATAACAGATAATATGATGCTGCTATGACAATAACTAACAAGAACTGGTAAGAACTAGATGAGAGAGTCAGATTCCTGGAGGCAATAGTACAAAATGTTATTTAAGAGCAGGGAGAATCTCATATCCTTGAGGATATTGTTTTTGACTATAAACCTCACTAAAATGCCTGGGGGATAATAAAGCACACTTCTGAGGTGTGACTCCACACGTAAATGATGTGAACCTCAAATTCAGGGACAGAGACCCTTTTGCTTATAGGAGGTGACAGCCTATGGGCTCGTGGCCTAGAGGGAGTGAGATGGGAGAGAAGAGTTGGCCTGGTTTGGAAATCTTCCTTCTCTGTTAGCAGATTTGCCTCCTATTACCGTTCCTGCCTGGGACCTGGTCTCTGGTTTCTTCAGCCATCAGCAGAATCCCTACTGACTCCCAGGGCCTTCGGTGATCTTAGAGCTGCCCCATGTCCGCCATCCTTCTCTCTGTGCAGCTTCCAGCTTCCTAGACCGAGCAGCTGCTGGATCCTCATGCTGTTCCTATGAAGATCACTGTCAGGGGCTAGAAATCCTGCTGAGTCTGTGAGCATCGCCAACACATCTCTAGCCTCTTTTCATCGCGTGTGCACGTACACACACACACACACACACACACTGCACACACAGACATGCAGTGTTCCTCTGGAGAACTCTAACCAATGCAGTTCAGAGTAAGTATTTTATACTCAAATCTAACTACATATCAGGTTTTTATGCTGACCGTTCCCCAGCCCTCTTACAGGGGAGACAGAAGGAAGGTTCAGTCATGCAATGGAGTCAATAGTTCCAATCCACAAACAGCTGCTTAACAACACAGTCAGACAAATAAAATGGATGACACTCCAATGCCAAGGATCATCTATTCCAGGGATGTAAATTTGATGCCACGTAACATAATTTATCAATGCTGTACTTTGTACTAATGGGTGAAAAACGGGCTGGAGACATGTGCGGGATGCTCACAGTCTCAGAGCATGGTATCTATCCCTTGACAGTGATCTGCACAGGAACAGGCTGATGATCCAGCAGCTGCTTGGTCTAGGAAGCTGGAAGCAGCAGGGAGACACAAACATTCACTTTCTGATCACAATAAACACATAAAAATGTCTTTGAAAAAAAGCCAATTCCCAACCAGGATCAAAAGGGATTTATCACTACCCGATTAAGAGCATCTGTGAAATCCCAGTATAACTGTTGTATTTGTAGTGAGCGACTAAAAGGTTTCTGGTTAAGGAGCAAGCCAGAATGATCCCACTACTTCTACTCTGTATTGCACTGAGGTCCCTGCCAGGGCATTTGGGACACCCCAAGAAGCAGGAGTCATCTAAGACGGAGAGAAATAAAGCTATTTGCATGTGGTTTCACTTTCATAATACTTAAAAAACTGTGTATAGAAACAAGAAGGAAATGTACAGTTTCAACATGTTTACATTTATTTCTCAGATATGCAATATAACAATACAGTTAAGACAGTGACTACAATAATATAGAAATTTAGAAACTGTTTAAATGTAAATTTCAGCAAAGAAAGTTAGATGGAATCCTCATAAAAATTTCAAATGGTCTATATACTTCTTAGACAAAGAAAACATAATTCAAAGGCAAAAAAATCTTTTATGGAGTCAGCTCCAGGTCTGATGATTTCCTAGTTCATCCTATG